>JAAFCE010006949.1:2039055-2063467 GCA_013389805.1 Trigoniulus corallinus
AGATTAGTAATTTGAAAAATTTAATTATTTTTATAGAATCTAATTGTTTGTCATTTAAACATTTTTCAGAAGCCTTTTGCCAAGAAGCCACAGAGGAGTGGACTGCAGCCTAGAAGACACCAAAAGCTAAGTTCTAAACTCGTTTTTCTTGTCTCTATCTGTAGTTCTTATCTTATTCAATCAAAGACTGCCAATAAAACAGAAGGTTCTCAATTCAAATCGGTCTCAACCAATTCTGGAAGCCTTCCTAATTCAAAAGATTGATCTTAAAGAAGGTCACACCCTTTCCCCTTTCAATGTCCATAGCAACTGTATTGTTTAAGACCCCTTCACTCAATGAAGAGGAAATGGTCTGAACCTTAAAATGCCATTGTTGCAATTTCCCCTTCCAAGAAATGAACGGTTCTTTTATCCAACTGACTATTTTTTAGGGTCGAATTTTCATCTTATGATGAAATGTCACATCCTCCACCCCTGTGATCTATTCATCACCAATGTATATTTACTAATCATCCACCTCACATTCTAGGGGATAGAGTAATTGGATCGATCGCCTCAACATTCTACCCCCTGGCATCCTTGCCATCTCTCTCCATAAAGGCCTCAAGAATTAAAAGGTTCTTTTATCCAACTGATGGGTCGAATTTTCATCTTATGACAAAATGTCACATGCATGATACTTTTTATGCTTGGCCAGGGCAATGGTCCTCCTTACAGTGGACCTGGTCAACTTATATTGCATCTTAGACTCTTAGTCCCCAACCTCCCATCACCTCTGGAAAGCAACCTTCTTTTGCTTGATGGCTGCTTCTACCTCCTCATTCCAACACCATGTCTCCTTATTTCCCTGGCCTATGCCTCATACTCTGCCCTGCCCCAAAATGGCTTTCCCACAAGCTCTTATTTTTCTGGTGATGCTGTCCTACAGGGCATCTGTTGTCCCTTCCCACTCCCAGTCTACTTGCCTGTGCATTTCTTGTACAAATTCCTCCAGTTTGGTGGGCAGTTTCCACCACCTGATGACCTGCTCACCTTTCCAAGAATGTGCCTTGCCTGCTGCTGTCACTTGGATTTCTAACATAAGTAGCCTATGGCCACATTCTTTTTGAAAATTTTCACTGGGGAGTGCCCAGCAGTCATGAACCTCTGATCTATGGTGTCCTCTAACCATAAAGAAATCTGTCTGTGATGTCCCCAGTGGTGACTGGAATGTGATAAGGTGGCCATCCAATGCAAGGCCAAGTGTATTTGTTGTGTCAAGGATGTGCTGCCCTTCTATGCTGACTGTTCCATACCCCCATCCCCATGGACATACACATAACCCTGTTATCTTTCTGTACATGGCCATTAAAGTCCCCACCAATAACTAAGTGCTCATTGCCATGGCGATGCCCTACCTCAGCCTTTAGTGAGTGCACCAAGTCCTCAAAATCTGTACTGAAGCCTAACTTTGTGGGTTCATCCAGACCTGCCTGGGGGCATATGTGCTGATGAGGTGGAGCACTACTCCCTGCCAAATCACTGTAACTAACATTATCCTGCTATTAATTCATTTCACCAGGGTGACTCCTTGTTGAAGCTCCTTATCTAATACTATACCCACCCTGTTTCATCACCCTTCACTAGCTGTATAAATAAGCTCGTATGCCTCACCCAGGGCCCTTGATCTGTTTCCCCTCCATCTGGTTTCCTGAAGAAAAGCTACCTGTATCCTCCTATGCTTTAGGGTGTTAACTAACTCCTCGTTTTGCCAGTAAGGGTCCCCACATTCCATGTTTCCAACCAAAGCTTTATGTTGTTTGTACATGCTCTGGCTGGGGCCACCCCAGCCAGGCACCTGGAACCCAGAGGAACGTTGGCGCCACTTGCCGTGGGTGATGCCAGCCTACCCCATGGAGGACAGCCGATGTGTTATCTGCCACAGGGACCGAGGTCCCACCCCCTGTGACATTATGGGCAGATGAGTACATAGAAGATAAATTCAAATGTATAGGTTTCAGGCAAACATGCTAGCTGTATACACACCAACATATACAGCTAAATGCCAAGCACCTAAATGCTAATAAATTAAAATTAAATTAAATTATGCTGATAGTATACTATACTGATATTCTCCTAATAGCTATTTAGTTAATTAATCAATTTTTGCTGAAAGGGAGTCCAGCCACAAAACGCAATGTGGTGCCTGCCAGAGCAGACGCCACATGCTGTGCAGCAACACAATGGATTGGCAGAAGAGGATGTGAGGTTAGGCTTAAACTGCCCAACCCTGCAACCTCCTCCCAGAATTGCCAAACACCCCACCAACACCCAGCAGCCCTACCTTCACCTGGAACTTTGAGGTAGCCGCCTTGAAAAACGTGATATCTATGTGTTGATAAAGTTCAAAATCTTCTCAAAGCCAAACCAATAGCTGGGCACAAAATATAGCTGTAGCCAGCCCATGCACCACCTAGTGGTCTCACCAAAATTTCTTCACACCATCAGTTAAAAAGTTTTGGTGTGAGCCAAAACTTTTTTTTTTGCACACACATGTCAGTTTGGTGTGTGGGGGCCTTCAGCTAAGGGTTTCTAAACCAGGAAACAATGCACTCCATATGGTTCTAATTCTATTCTAATTTTAATTCACTGCCCTGCAAGCAACCCTTATTTGGCCAATATGGCAGTAGAGAGACCAACTCTCATTCCTACATATAATACCATAAAACTCCTAAAACCCTAGACTATAATTCTAGTGCCCCCCCACCACCATAATACTAGCAATGGTGGGATTTCCTTTGAGGAAGCCCTCCACTTTATTCTCTGGAAGGCTATTCCATTGCCAAATGGTCCTTGGTAAGAAAGACCAGTAGTATGAGTCCTTTGTGGCCTAATCTCCTTCAATTTATATGAATGATCCTTTCTCCCCTTATACTCAGCCAGGGACACTTCCAACAAGAGGTCTGTAGCACCCCAACAGCAGCGGTCTGATAAAAGACTAATGCTGTGATATATACTGCTGGCTTAGTGTGTCTCACCCTAATCCCCAAATCATGTCACATGCTCTCCCTGTGAGCAAACCTGTGGAGTACAATTCTTGCTACCCTCCTTTGGATTCTTTCAATCTCCCAAGATAAATCCTGCCTGAAGAGAAACCAAATTGGACTACCATACTGCAAAATTGGTCACACCATAGAAATATGTGCTGTTACTTTTACCTCCTTTGTCCTGTCCACAAGGACCCTACTAATCAGATGGAGGAATTGGCCAGCCCTCCCAACAAATTTACTAATATGATCCTTCCAGGTACATTGATAATTTAAAATAAATTGGCATATATCAATAGGTGTTGTTGATCCCTCATAAAAGACAGAAAGCCTTTATTCCCCAAGGTGTGGACTTGCTTCCAACATAATGCTTTATGCTCATATGCCCCTTGAAGGGAATCATCTGCCCTTCTATACAGAGGTTTTCTTCAATGGAAAGCTCATGGCAATGTTTCTGGAACCTATCAAGTAATTTCCTAACTTTCCAGAGTCTATCATTACAGTTACAGTGAAACTTCTCTAATCGGTCCACCCCTGGGGATTTACAAAAGTGGACCCATGAGAGTGGTGGACCAATTAAGGGGGGGTTAACCAAAATACCAAGGAATGTTACATTCTCTAAAAAAGTGGACCTTTGCATATGATAGTGTCCCTAGACAGGTAGCATGGAGCATTTTAAGATAGAAAGGGGTTGATGAAGGCCATATTGGTATAGTGGAGGATATGTACAGTATGATGGTTCCATTGCTAGTGTGAGGACAGCATGGGGAAATATTGATCAGCACTTAGCCCATATCTATTCACTACTAGTAATGGATGAGCTACCAACGGGAATATGGGAATGGCCCCCCACTGCCTGGTATTTGTTGATGATGTAGGCAGGCTTGCCGAGTCCAAATAAGATGAACAAAAGGGCCTACAAGACATTAAAACTGCAATGGAAAGAGGGGGTCTAAAGATGAACAGAGTACCTAGCATTCAATTGGAGTAGCCAGGGGCATGGGGGTGAGAGTCACTGTGGGGATGAGAGGATACCAGTGGCACAAGTTTCATTATTTAGGATCCGTTTTCCAGAGCAGTGGGGAGATAGACTCTGCAGGATTACTGAAGGGGAGGCAGGCAAGTGCCTGCTGGGCCCCAATAAAGTTGAAAGGCAAAGTTTACAGAATGGCAGTTAGGCCCACTATTCTGTATGGCTCAGAGTGTTGGGCAGCTAGGTAGAACCATGAAATGAGAATGCAAGTGGCTGAGGTGCTACATGAGTGGGGTGTCACATGCCAACAATTTGAAACGAGTACATTAGATGTAGCTTGGAGTGGGAAACACCAGAGAAGATGAGAGAATCAGCTGAGGTGGTATGGGCATGTGATGAGGAGGGGAAGGAGGAACTTATTAGGGCCATTGTTCGACTATGCAAAGGGACATGGAGGAGTGCAGGGTGGAAGGTGACTTGGTGGGGGATAGGTGGGAGTGGTGGATAATAACCTGCAGACCCGACCCTGACACAGGTGGGATAAGGCTGAGATGATAATGATGATAAAAAGTGGACCTTTGTGGGGGTGAACTAATTACAGAGGTTCACCTATAGAGAGTTTCATTGTATAGCAAACTCTCATAATGTAAAATGATCCCTTTTCATACCCTACAGCAGGGGTTCCCAACCTTTTTTTTTTATCTTAGAGCACATTCTAAAATATAAGTAAGGCGGCGGGCGCCATCTATTTTTTCTAAGGATATTTATAATTTGATAACGGTAATAAATAATTAAAAAATGAAAAATAATGCTAAAATATAAAAATTATTGTTTATATTACATGCAAATAAAGAAACAGATAAATACAAAGTAAACGTTTTATAATACAATCTGTGTGATATTTAGCATTGCATTTCATTGGCCAGTGCCTCGTAATTAGGACAGTATGACGATATCCCTGTTAGCAAACAATCATAAAGATGCTCATCAGTGAGTCGAGATCTATATTTTGATTTTATTAAATTGATGTTGGAAAATAATGATTCACAAAGATATGGTGAACCAAAAAACGATTTTATTTTGAATGCTGCTTTTTTTAAAAAATGGAAACCTTTTTCTGTCCACTGTATTCCAGAAGTCTTCCTCTGATATTAAGGATTTTAGCAAAATATCATTCTTAAGGTCCAAAATTTCTAACTACATCTTTTGCCTCCCCTTGAACAAGATCTGCAATACATGCTGCTATTTCCATTGTACTTATTTGACAAGTAAAATGATTAACAGAAAAGGAGACCATTGGCTCAATAATTGTAAACTGGAAAAATCTCTTTTCAAACTGTTTTTGAAGGACCTGAAGGTGATTAACAAATAATGACACGTTTAATTTGCTGTTGCCTAACATTTTCTTCATATGTGGGAAACGCACGAGAGACTTCATCTGCAGATGTGATATCCACATTTGCTTTAAATGCATTTACAGAGCTTATCATTTCAGCTACATCTTTGTCTTTTCCCTGCAACTCCAAGTTTAAAGAATTCAATTTTTCCATAATGTCTGTGAGAAATCTGAAATCCATCAGCCAGCAAGTCAGTTAGTTCATCGAAACTTTCACTTTTGTCATTAATGAATGTCTTTATTTCTTCAAGTAAGCTTATAAATCTTGTCAGGACTTTACTTCGACTGAGTAAGTAGTATGAGGCAAGTAAGTAGGATGAGGTCACATTCTTTATCTTCTGTATCTTCTAACAGGGCCTTGAAAAGTCGGTGCTTCAGTGGAGCTGCTTGACTAAAGTTGATAATTGTAACTATTTTCATAATGTGTTTAAAGGGCAGTATTTTACAACACAGAACTTCCTGATGAATAATGCAGTGGTAGGACATAAAGTTTGAAAATGATTCATCTTTCTTGCAGAGGGCAATAAATCCATTTTTTACCAGTCATTGCTGGTGCCCCATCAGTGGTTATTGCAGACAGTTTGTGCAAAGGCATATTTATAGACTTTGCATATGTAATGAATGTATTATTAATATCTTCACCCCTTGTTTGTCCTTTCATAGGTAATATTTGCAACAGATGCTTTTTTACTTTAAAGTTACTAAATACTATTCTCACTAAAACTGCTAACTGCAGTGTCTCACATATCTGTTGACTCATCAAATTGTAGTGAGAACCAGTCACATATTTCCAAGTTGGTTTTTATCTGAGTTTGAATGTCCATTGAAATTGAATGTATTCTACTTGTAATAGTGTTATTTGACAACTATAAGTCTTGTATTGCTGACATAATCTCACGTTTGTTAGAAAATCCTTCAAATAAGCAATCAGCACCAATCAGAAATACTTCTTTTAATAACTCACCATCCTGGAAAGATTTTTTTCTTTGCAAGCATGTGAGAAATTTTGAAAGAAGCAATGGTGGCCTTTTTAGAATTTTCCACATGCTTAGTGAAAACCATCTGCTGAGCAAGTATACTTCATTTTAATTTATTTATCTTTTTATTTCTTACTTCAGATTTAAGTGGATAATCTGTATCAAAAGTAGCATGAATTGTCCAAAAGTAATGTTCAACATTGTTTTTTCAGCACTGCAACACTACTGCCACACAGTTAAACTTATAGGCTCATTGTCTTTTATCCGGTATACTCATTTTAGGATTAAAAAAATAATTATAACACATATCTGGTTTACATTGTATGCATATAAAACAAGATCTATAAAAATTTCCAACACCCATAATAGATTTTACATACCTCCTTTTTTCTGAGTTTTAAGTTCTAAGTTCCGAGAAATCATCAAATACCATGGTGAGTTTCTGGTCTCAGGAATTGCTGAATTGCCTCCACCTTCTCAGGTAAAGGAGAGATGCCCTGTGGTGTAATGCAGTGTTCGAGGAAGTCCAAAGAATTCTTCCCAAACTCACACTTGTCCAGCTTAATGGTCAACCCAAACTTTTTTAGTTGATCAAAGACTTGCTGGAGATGTCCCAAGTGTTCATCATATATATATATATGAAAATACATTACTCTATCAAAATCATGGGACACCACCACTTTAATAGAAACACAAATATATATGTTGGTCCACGTTTTGTTGTTATACCCTGTTATACACAAATATATCATGTTGGTCCACGTTTTGCTGCTATCACAGCGTCTACTCTGTGGGGCATACTGTCCACAAGGTTTTGGTTTTGTTTGTTGTTGTTTAAGGTCCCATCAACTACAAGGTCATTAGAGACCTGTCCACTGCATAGTTCTAATGCATAGACTGCACAGACACTATGCTAACGCGATGATTATTGGATATTACCAGTACCCAGTTTTCCCGAGCGACCACCCATGTCAGTACTACCTGGGCTTGCGTTGCTTAACTTCAGTGATCAGACGAGAACTGGTGTGTCCAACGCAATTCGCCGCTCTAAGGTTTTGGTATGTTGCGCCAATTAGTTTATGCCATTCTGTCATAAGTGTCTTGACAGCTCGGTCACAGATGTTGGGCATTCTCCACATGTGCACAATCGACATTCCAACACGTCCCACACATGTTTGATGGGGTTCAGATCAGGACTCTGTGCAGGCCAGTGCCTACCATGTGCAAGCTGTGTGGCAAGGTGCATTACCATGCTGAAACAGAAAGGGGCCAATGGCAAAGTGCTGCAAAAGAGATGGGAGTGCTGCATTTTCCAGAATATTGGGGTAACGCTCTGCATTTAGATGTCTGCCCCAGAAACGATTGCACCCAACCCATACCATGAGAAGCGCCCCCACACCATCACTGACGGTCCACCAAACTTCACTGTGGGCACAACACAGCTTGGCAGGTACCGTTCACCATACCCAAACCCATCCATCCATAATTGCCAGATGGTGTAATGGGACTCCTCACTCCATTCAACCATTTGCCATTGATCCAGAGTCCAATGTCGTTGCTCTTTGCACCATTGCAATCTCCTCACTACGTTGCTGGTGTTGATGTGAGGCTTGTGAGCTGCCACTCTGCCATAAAAACCCATTGCATGCAGTTCTCTGTGAACAGTCAGGGTGCTCACATTTGTTCCCGTCGACTCCATGAATCTTGTCGTCGACTCTATGAATGATCTTGTCAGTTCATCAAGCGATGTGTGACGGTTTGCAGTGACCATTTTATGATGAGCTCTTTGGTCTTTAGCCGACATGATCTTGGGTCTTCCACTCCTAGGTGGAACACTTGTGGTGCCTTTATCTTTCCAGGCCCGGATGACGTTGTGGACGGTCGATTTTGAGATGTTTAGGAGGGTTGACATCTCCCTAACAGTTTTGCCTGCAAGATGGCACCCAACAATTGTACCTCTTTGGAAGTCTGAATGCTCTTTTCTTTGAGACATTCTGTCAACATTCACAGAAGTATCATCTCAAAATAGTGGACCCTCTGTTATATAGTGCTGGGAGGAATGCTACCTATAATATTGCAAAGGAATGTTACATTTCCATGCAAATAAGAGTTGTCCCATGACTTTTGATAGGGTAGTGTATAGTCATCAAAAACCTGGAGTAGCTTGACCATGTTCAGCCATCTGCTTTGTTCAGGTTTATAATTAACATTTATCTCAACAGAGGGCTGCACTAACTATAGTACTGTATTTATTCTAATAAACGGCACACCGTTTATTTTTCTTCTAAGGCTTTTTTGTTGTGCCATTTATTGGAGGGTGTTGTTTATTAGAGGGCACTGCTTATATTTCAGTACCTTTAATGAAGCACCCCCGCTAGACAACCCAGCCAATATTCCTGTGGGTTCCAGACGCCTGGGGAGCGGCAAACTGCATTGTACACACCAGTTCTCATCTGATCACTGAAGTTAAGCAATGCAACCCCAGTTAGTATTGACATGGGTGGCCGCTTGGGAACTCTGGGTACTGCTAATACCCCAAAATCGTGGCATTAGTCTTGTGTCTGTGCAGTCTCTGCATAAGAACTACACTGTGGATGGGGCTCTAATGACCTTGTAGTTGATAGGCCCTAAAACACAAACAAACAACAACAATCGACATGCCTGCCTGGGGTGCCCCCAGTTAGAGCATGTTCAGTGAATCCACGACCCGACCCTGCCACAGGCGGGATAAGGGGATGATGAATTCAGTACCTACAATAAACAGTGCGCCATAGGTTAGAGGGCGCTGATTTATTAGAATAAATACAGTAATGCACAAATCATATATACATTGAAGTGTACAAACAGTCGCTAACACTGTAAAAGTTTTTGGGATTTGTAAAATTACTTTAAAAATCGATGTACATCACAATGTACTCCAGGTCTGAAGGGGTTAATTCAAGTGCTGCAAATTTATTATTACTATTATTAATTTATTAAACGTGTAAATATACACAAAACCCACACAGCACGAATGGTACCCATCAGGTTAATGGCAGCCATCTTGGCTTTTCGGATTTCCTTCTTGAACACATGGTGGAGTGCAGAAAAGGGAGGATAGGCATCCTCCTTAGAAAGGACCTTCCATTAGAAATGATGTAGGGAGACAAGGTCACAAAGAAGTGACAGATGAGGATTCCACCAGAGCTGTTGAACAGGGGGTGCTGAGGAGGCCAATGGACAAGAGGCCTTGAGGGCACATGAAAAGGATTGTTGGATATGGGCCCACAGGGAGTCAGGATAAAAAGGGGGCATCAGTTGTTGATGAAGGTAGCTCCCAAAGGCTCTATTGAACTCCATCAAATTGATCTTGGAGAAAATGTACCTGGTTTGAGGTAACAACAGAAGGATTAACAGAAGCAGAAAGAGCAATATCGAACCTTTGGTGAACAATCAGGTGACGAGACGATAATTGTTAAATAGGCTAGGTTCACAGTGCTTGAAATCACATGATACAAAAATATGATCGATTAACGTGGCTGAGGTGCAGGTAATCCAAGAAAGGGTATACAACATCGGATGCAGGCCAAGGGAATGAAAGAAAGCAAGAAACAGAAAGGTAAGTGGTGAAGAGGTAGCAAAATCACAAAGTCACCAACAATAAGATTTGTGGCGTGGGGGTTGTAGTGCAAGGAGATAAAGGAGAGAAGAAGTTCAAGAGAGGACCAATAAGTTGGACAATGAACAGTCCAAACGTTCAGAGGTGGTAAGGATCCTGTTAACCATAGATAAAGAGCCTCAGTCACACAGGTAGCCAGGGAACCGACAACAGACACTGAGAATGAGTGGTGAACATATATAGTCACCCCTCTGCCATGGCCGGTTCAGTCCACTTGAAACAAATGATAACCAGCAAGAGAAAAGAAAGCATCCTTAATCAGAGGTTTAAAACAAGTTTCAGAAATGATCAAACAAGATGGGGAGAACTGAGCACCAAAAGACTCCAGAATATCTAGCTTCTTGAACAGTGATGTGGCGTTGAGCACAATAACAGAGAAGTGGGAAACAGGTAGAGATGCCTGGCATCACTTGGAAGTTGCCTGATGAGGAGTGAAGGATCCATCCAGGAGAGCAGGATTATATCCATTGAATGGCTGGATATACATTCTTGATGGCCACTTGATAGGGTCAGCCTCCTTGATAGGATCCACAGCTGTTGAGACACACAGCGGGATTGCACACCTTCTTGGGTGTGCCACCTCCCACATTCCAGGTTAATAAAACCCCTATCAGATAAAGTCTGTACCACTGTTTAAATTGGAACATCCAGATCAACATTATTGAGCACAATTCGTTCCAAAGACCCCTTGAAGGGATTAGCTAGAGGTAAGCAATCAGGACCACAAGAACACAGTATTCCCCCAGAACGTCGAGGAGGAGGAGTTAAGCCAATAGGTGTGTGTCTGGAAATGGGGTTTGAGGTTGAGGTGAACCAGTGGGTTGGAGAACCTGAGCATAGGATCTCTTTTGATTAACAGCAGTGGGAGAATCCTTCAGAGAAACAACAGAAGACTCAGGAGGTATTATTGTGACTGGTGGAGCAGGGGCAATCCTCTGCTCAAGCCTATTGCGACCCGCTCCAGCATTTCTTCGGACAGGTAGGGGGTCACTGGGGTCATAGGTTCCAGAAACATTTAGCAAACTGGAAACAGAATAGCTCACCGGATCAGAAAAATCACCCAATCTGGAATTAATCAGGAGCAAACCAAGGGCAGCAGACACTTTTTCAAAGCCACATTCCAAGGATTCTTTTACTTGCTTGATGGATTCAGTAATTGAGGAATGTCGAGGTCGTAGGGGTCCACACTCAGCTGGCGGACAGGTAGAATGAGATTCCTTTTCATCCCATAAAAAATCGATACATAAATGGCAAATTTACTCAATAGAAGCACTTAACACACAACAGTTGAACAAAATGGAAGCAGAAGGTGGAATTTCATCCACAGGTGGAATGGAGACACAGGCAGGCACCTTATCACGTATACAGCTGACCACAACATCCATGACATAAAGTTCGCTGATAATTGTGGAGAAGACTCCAAACACGTCATGCTTTGGTGGTGCCATTTTTCTTAGGAACTAAATTTTATCATAATAAACCTATGGGTTTGTTATCAATGGGTTAGAATGTTGGCGGTTTTTAAATGCCTTTCCCCCTCCTATCTCCCTCCCCCAACGCAACCTCATTTTGGGATTCTCCTTGTAGGTTGACAGAGAGTGTCAAATTGCATTGGACACACCAGTTATCTCATTGGATCATTGAAGTTAAGTAGTGTAACCCTAGCTAGTACTGACATGCATGGCTGCGGGAAAACTGGGTATTGCTAATACCCAATAATGGCTGTGCAGTCTCTGCACTGAAGCTATGCAGCGTATGGGGCTTTAATGGCCTTGTAGTTGAAGGGCCCTAAAACACCAACAAACAACACAAAGGTTGATGTCAAGCTCCCTCCCCCCCAATAATAACAGCATTTATGAAATTTGGAAAGAAATCTTTGTGAATTACATCTTTTAATGTTTTACTTCATATTATTTAACTTTTGCCCCTTGTCCCTTTAGAGAAACCAACTACAGTGAAACCTCCTCTGTAATCGGTCCACCCCCTCGATGCAAAGGACCACTTTTTAATCAACAGAAAATTCCCTGGTACATTTACTGTATTTTGGTTAACCCCTAATCGATCCACCCCTCTGATGTTTCCACTTTTGTATATGCCGAGGGGTGGACCGATTAGAGAAGTTGCACTGTAGTTGTGCAATGTATTTATGGACTCCTTTGGCCTACCATCAGTCCGTTCTTAATCAAACATTTAATGCCCATCAAAAAAATTGCAATTGATATGCTGTTCACTAGTGATAAACAGTGAAACCTCTCTCTATATCTGTCCACCTCTGTAGTTGGTGGGGAGCGGCAAGTTGCGTTGGACACACCAGTTCTCGTCTGATCACTGAAGTTAAGCAACGCAAGCCCAGGTAGTAATGACATGGGTGGTCGCTCGGGAAAGCTGGGTACTGCTAATACCCAATAATCGTCGCATTAGTGTAGTGTCTGTGCAGTATATGCATTAGAACTATACAGTGGATGGGTCTCTAATGACCTCGTAGTTGACGGGACCTTAAACTCCAACAAACAACAAAAATGTAGTTGGTGCACCCCTCACAAAGTTCCACTTTTTTAAAGGACGGAACATTTCCTGGTACATGTACTGTATTTTGGTTAACCACCCGAGTTGGTCCACCCCTCTGATGTGTCAACGTTTGTATATCCACTGGACAGTATGTTGTACTACACACCTCTAACAGCACAGAATGTAGAATGAGTGGAAAACTTGCAGAGCTTCTAATAGACGTCTAGAGCTAATGAAAATAATTTCTTCTCCCCTGACATCTTTGGCGCCTTTAATATCCTGGCGCCTGTGTGTGAGCACACATTGCATAATGTGCATTCTTGTACCTCTAGATTTTCATTATGTTCAGGAAATGCCTCTCCATGGTGGAAGATTTAGAAAAGCTTTTGATGAAGAACAATTCATACATTTAAAATACATTTGGAATGACAAAGCTCCAGTTCAGAAGACTTGTGTTTCACTATGCAGAACAACATGAAATCTTACATCCATTCAAGAAAAAGACCAAGATGGCTGGTGAGGGTTGGCTGGCAAAGCTTATGAAAAATTCAAACTTAGTCTAAGAACACCAGAAGCAACATTCATTGCCAGAGCAATGGGGTTCAACAATGCAAGCATTGATACATTTTTCTCAATTTTTAAAGAAGTTCAAGGAAAATATAACTCCTGCTTCAGCCATTTTCAATGCTGATGAATCAGGATTGTTTTCTGCCCCTAATAAGATTCCAAAGGTGATATCACCAAAAGGAACAAGATGAGTTTCTAAAATAGTATCAGCAGAGAGAGGCAGGCACATTACTATATTTTGTTGCATTAATGCAACTGCAACATACCTGCCTTCATTTTTAATCTTTGCAAGAAAATGGCTGCTACCCACACTTCTGGATAGAGCTTGATCAGGCACTGGTGAGTATTGCAGTGATAATTGGTGGAGCAATGGAGAAATTGGTAGCACTTTTATCTTCATGTGAAACCTAGTGCTCAATCTCCAGTCCTCTTGCTGGTTGACAACCATAAAAGAGATGTAAAATTGGAAGCAGTCCACTTTTGCAGAGGAAAACATATTGTCATAGTTGGATTTCCACTGCCACACCATAAACCACCTACAGTCATTAGACATTTCATTCTCTGGGCAATTAAAGACCTTTGAGGTCTTTTGAGCACTGCTTATTTCAAAGCAGCCACTGTTGACAATGCAGTGAATGGGTTCAAGGACTGTGGAATTGAACCTTATAATCCCCTTGTATTTAGCAAAAATGATTTTGTGGGCCAAATTGTGACGTCAAGCACTGAGCAGTCTTGTTATGGACCAACAAAAAGGTGAGAATATCATCACATCTCATCTAGATCCATAGAGATTTCAGATGAATCTCATCATGATGAAAGACCATATGCTAAGAAACAAAAACAAAGAAGCAATCTGCTGACCTCATAACAAGCACATCTATGAAAATCCTGCTGGTCCAAATAGAAGAAAAAAGGCAAGGGAAAACCACTTAAAACTGCAAAGGAAGGAAACTCGAGCTTCAAAAAAGAAAATGGCTAAGAAATTCAAGCTTGCTTCCTCCAATTTGCCCAAGAGGCACAAACTTCCAAGATGCATGGATTCAGCATCAACTTCTAACAACAGTGAAGTTACATGTCCTGCATGTCAGAAGCTCTATGTCAATCCTCCAGAAGAGGACTGGATCCAGTGTGAAAAATGTAAAGAGTGGTGGCATTAAAACTGTTGCAGTTTTTACAATGGAAATTTTATTTATTATATTTGTTAACTTGAAAACATAGCTTGCATTACTTTTTCAATTAACAATAAAATTAGTTCATTGTTTGCATTAATTTTAATTTTTGTGGCAACACTTTTATTCTCATGAAAACAGACATTGCCAAGGCTTTTGATTCAGTCAATTATGTGCAGCTGATTGACCAGTTGAAAAAGTCCTTGACAAATCCTTGGGATCTTAACCTCATATCCTTTCTTCAAGGTCACCCCATCCACAGTTGGTGTTGCACTGTCTCACAAACCCTAGTCAGGGGAGCCCCCAGGGTTCTGTTTTGGGACCCATACTTCTTAATGTGGCAATGACGTCCTTGCCTACAGTCTGCAGCAAGTGGATGTTATGGTCCTTTGCCGATGACAATTACTTTGGGCAGGAGGTAGAACTGCATCTCCTCCATGCCATTTTAATGTCTTCTTCTGAACTCTTGAGCAGCCTGCCACACTGGTAACCACCCTCAAAATGAAAATTAACCATGGCAAGACTCAGCTGACTAAGGTCCTACCCAGACATGTCACATACTCATCCACGTTTCCAATTGACCCTATGATAATATTGGGCATGAAGTTCAACCCTACTTTACACTTTTTGGATCATCATAATGTACTCATCACCAAGTTAAACACATTACTGTTTTTATTTAAATGGATTAAGCCTGCTGCCACATTAAGAAAATTATTTTAATTATATGCTCAAGGGCACTTGTGATTACACCAAATTGATTACATTAAAGGCGATTACAACAACATAGGCCATGTTCAATTACAGTGTTCAATTTCCACCTTTAACTTTGACTACCAACACAAACACCACTTCAAACTATGTTTTAAAGGTTAGCTGATGTCCCGACCAGCTGCCTGTGCTTCTCCCTCAGCGGCACATATGAGTTTGTTCAAATGTGAGCAGGAAATACATTTATAAGTGGAGCAATCAAAGGTTTTAGCTCTGACTGAAAAATGAAGACAATTCCATGAGGATAGAGAGTTATATGGGAAAACTGATGATGAAAACTGTGTCTTACCACAAGTTACATTAAATTTGTACCGACATGTAGTTCTACACGTCGAGGCACCAGCAAACAAACAAGAATCTCGTGATGCAGGTGTCTTGCGCATCGCAGGGTTGAGCCAATTTCAGCTAGACGGTAATACATGACCAAATACTTAAAGGACAGTACATCATATGTAATGCAAGCTGGTAGGATGCTTGAAAAGGGTGATATGGATAATATCACTCTTAAGATATGGTTGTATGCTACTTTCAGTACCTGTAGAGTGCTGTCAGTGGTTGACGTATAAATGGGACATGCATAAGAGATGATTGGTATCACTTTGGTTTTGAATACAACTAGTAGTGCATGCCTAGATAGCATTGACTTCAGATGAAATAATTGATAGTAAACTGAGTTCAAACATCGGGATACTGCTAAGATGTGTGCACTGAAAGTAAACTTAGTATCAAAGTTAACACCTAACACTTTAATAGTGGTAGGGTGTGGAATCTGCTTTGCATCAGTGGAGAAAATGCAATATTCAGTTTTATCAGGATTGCATCTCATGCCAACCCTGGTGTACCACTCATGGAGTTTACCAACTATACTAGGTAGGTGATACATTGTTTCTTAAATGAGAGATAGATCACATTGTAATCCAAAATTGTTATCATTGGCATAAATCCATCGTGAGTTTCAGTCTTCAGTTGATGTCTGCCATGTGTGTTGCTTTTTGTTTTGTACTTCCCTTTCACCTCGCAATATCAGACACCATTTTTTCCCCCACCATGGTGATGTGTCTTTCTGGGCCCTAATGACCCTTGTAGTTGATGGGCCCTAAAGCAACAACAAAACAAAACAAAAAAAACACCATTTTTTCCTGTTGTCTGCTATTCTCATTGGAATGCCCTGCCCTACGAAGTGCACTCCCATGTGTTCGAGTGCTCTAACTTGAGGTGTGTGACTGGGTGCCTCCATTTTAAGTGGCAGTTGTATCTGCATTTGCTTGAGACTTTAGATGCCTAACCATGCTTTGCCTGTTTTTTTTTTTTTGTGTTAGACCTTTTTCTTTTTCATTTGTTTGTTCTTTTGTTGTTGCTGTACCTTGGTGTGTGCTAATAAATTAATAATAATAATATATGTCAGGTGCCAAATCAGCAACAGCAGAGGTAGCTACCTTATACAAGAGTGGTCCCATTACAGAACCCTGGGGAATCCCACAGTAGAGAACAACCATATAGGTTGGGTTCTCTTTAAGTTGGACCGTCCGATCCTTAAGAGAAGACACTAATACATTAATTGTATGTCCAGGTTTGATTCCTGTAAAACTTTCACTAACAAGTTATGGGGAACTGTATCATAGGCTTTTGATACATCTGTCTTGCACAGAATAAAGGCATCATTAGCCAGTGTAGCAGCTAATATCATCCGATACTTGTCCATAATGGCCAATGAGACTCATCATATCTTTGAGACTCTATGCAAGAGGATGCATTCAAATGCCTTAGATAATGGTGAAAGGATTGCTATCAGTCAGTAATTTGATAACATTCTGCCCACCTTTAAACACTGGGACTATCCATACATTCTTCCACATGGATGGGTACTGACCTGTTGCTTAAACTAAATTAAAAATATGTACAATTGGACGAATTGTGACTTCAATAATTAGTTGTAGTATACCGGCAGGTAATCCGTAAGGAACATTCTGAGGATGTGGTTTCAGGGATGCCAGACTGAGAAAAACTTCAAGATTAGAGCACATTGAGGTGACCTCCATGTAGGAGGTCTCATTACAGGGTATTGGGAAATCGTGTGACTGGCCAACAATGGATTCTTAATGAACTCAAGATATGGTAAACCCGGTAAATACGCTCCAGCAGGTAATACGCCCCAGTTGTAATAGGACAGCTATCTTTGATGTGATGGTGTTAAAAGCACTATAAGACAATAGATTATGAGTATGGCACACCGTGCATGCGTTTCTAGAAGAATGGTTGTCATGTGGTTTGGTGAAAATAAATAAATACTGCAGTCAGCTATAAAAGTAGATCTCCACAATTTATTGGAATGTAAAAGTAAAAGCTCATAAACGTACTGAGATATTTTAAATTTGAAAATGGTATTAAGTCAAGATCCTTAATCTAAAATTTGGCCAAGTTTTCAACTCTGTACCATGTCCATAAAATATGTTATGATGGTGGAGTACATTGCACCTGTTTAGGGGAAAAACGTCCCACAACATTCGGGGTAATATGCCCCACTAACATTTATGTGTTTTGCTTCAGAAAATTGGTAAAACCTATATATTAAAATAAACTAGAGCTAGTTTCAGTCATAACACTTTAGCACAGGGGTGTCCAACATATAGGATGTTGCCTGCCAGTCGATTTTTCCTGGCCTGTGGAAGGATTCCATAAAACAGTGTTTAGCCAAAGAGCAAGAACAATAAAATATTTTTCTTATCAAGGAAAGTATACAGTTTGTCATAACTTATTCCAATGAAATGGAATACAGAGTTAATTCTGTATTCCATTTTAATTGAATAAAGGTTGGAGAAGCCTGCATGTGATTTGTGATTTACAATTTTTACAATTTGAGGATTTTTAAAAAATAACACCATAAATCGGGTTGTGGCCAACCAGGGTTTGAAAGAATTCCTAATCCAGCCCACCAATCGCAAATGCTGGAGACCTATGCTTTAGCAGAAGCTTGTTAGATGGAAAGTGAAAATTTTTGTTATGAATGCCACGAGTATTATTATTCCACTAAGTCAAAAGTTGACTGGATACAATGCAGTGAATGGTTTGGTTGACTTCATTAGACATGCAACAGGCACAAAGACATTTGCAATGAATGTGCCACATAAGAGAGGCATAATTAAGTAATATTTGGAGGTGGGGCGTTTTACCCACAGTACTGTATAAAACGCCTCAGTGCACATATGTCAAAACTTTGTTTTATTTTCTAGTTGTAGTTAAATTGTAACATTTCATTTATAGGTTTTATGAACGACTAATGTCACCTTATTAAAATTATAAAATAACTTTGAGATTCACATTGCATTATTTCTAGTTATAACGATTTTTTTTTTAAATGTGGGGCGTATTATCCCGTTTTACCACACATGTGACCCTGCGAAATGGGAAAGTTGCTGAGAGTGCAACGGGATTGGGCAACTAGTTTCCAGAGAGCAAAGACGCTGCCAGTGGTCATACAGTATGTCCGCTTTGCTTCTCTAATTAGATTCTTGTAGATCCACTTCTTGGTAAGGGCAATGTGTTTAGCAGTTGTGGAATCTGACTTGAGGGCATATTGCCACCAAAGATTTGTATCATGGAAAGCGGTCATCATGGAAGGATTCCACCATGGTGTATGGCGGTTGGAAGATGACTTATGAGATAGGTGGCAAGCTGCTTGGATTGCCTCTGTCACTTTGGAATAAAAGAAGGAACATGCCGATTCAGTATGAGATATACTATAAAATGGGGACCAGTCAATATTAACATAGCAGTTCCGAAAGGCAGTTGTATCCAAGTTGGTCCATTGGCTCCGCCAGATTGTCCTATGGTAGATTGGAGGATTAAGCCCAGTGATACCTTGCAGATTTATTGAAATGAGTAGAAATAGATGATCTAACTGAACTACTGGTTTGTGGAGGATTTCTGTTACAATGGTATCTGGAGGTACGATGCATTGATCAATGGTAGTAGCTGTTGTCGCTGATATCCTTGTTGGTCCAACCACTATCGGTGCAAGGTGACAGCTCTCAAGAAGACTCAGTGCACTCACTACTTCGTGGGAAGGTACAAGAAATTGCTGTTGAAATCCCCAATAAGAACAGTTTGGTATGCCGTTGCTATCTTGGGTACAAGCAGGGTAAGAAACACCTCAAGGTCTGCATATACTGGCTGATAGATAGCCCATATGGTAAACAGTTGGGTTTGGACTTCGCAGAGGATTAATGGTGGCTGGCATTTATAATTATATATAGCACCATCTCTGGGTAATTTTTTGTGTAACTGGCCATATTAATTTGTAAGTTACATCAAATGTGTTTATAAATATGAGACAGTGACTTTTATGTTTCTTTTACTAATGTTTGCTTCAATTTGAAAATTGTTAATTTAACACACTTGGAAATGTTAAGCTTCATTTGAGTCTGCATCATGATGCAATTTTCTTGTTAAATTTGCAAATCAACAGTTCATTACTGTGTTTATAAAGATGCACCTTAAATAGTCCACTTTGTTTCATAGCAAAATTTCGTTGATCTGAATATTCTTGTTAGCATCATTTTTTATGTCTGCATTAAACCTTGTATTCCCTGTACAACTTGCCTTCTTTGAAAAATATGTACAGATCTGACCAGGGGAAGACTTTTGTTGACCTTTTTCTTATCAAATTACTTTTGAATTCACGAAGATCCAAAAAAAATTTGTGTGCTCACATTTTTTTCCCCTTTGTGCACTATGTATATTTTAAATATCATACTGCAAATTTATGGTAGACAGACAGTTATCATCTATAATTACTATTCTTTGCACTAAGGGTTAGATCACATGAATCCATAGGGATGGTCTTGATGCCCACTCCATCTGTCATTCCTGGTAAAGTCTGCATCCTGAAGATCTGAATAAATTGCATTGCATTTACATCATTATCCTCAAATGAGCACAAGGGTAGGCTCACAAAAGCTCAAGGGTAGGCAACCTGCTGCTCGTGATCCACATGCAGCTCAGTAGAATCATACTTGTGGCTGTTGATCATTTTAATAGTACATATTGAAAAATTAACTGAAATATTGCAATTGCCAAACAACATAATAATCCTGCACACACATCAAAATGCATGGCAGATTGCATGCATGTAAACCTAGCTCTAGCTAACCTTGCTCTCCAATCACTGACGCCACACTCAAAACCACAGCGAATAGAAGCAGAAGCATTACCAGGATACTGGTAGAATAGTCATGAGCTTTTGAATTCAGTGCCTTTTAGTAGTGATGTATGGCTCTTTAAAAAAAATTATCACATCGGGAAAATAATGGCTCTTAACTTCGGAAAGGTGCCCAACCCCTGATAGTGGGTGATTTACTGATGGGACAAATGGATACCCCATCCTGCCATAAGTGGGAATGAGATACTATGGCAGTAGTCAACAGTCACAAGGCTGAAGTGCATTTACATTGAAACAAAATACAGTAAATGATAATTTTAGTGCTCAGGTAGACAGTGCTGTTGAAAAAATGTTGACATACAGGTGGGAGTGGCGACCTTTTATGTCATTTCATATAAGGTAGTGTGAACATACTAGGTTACATCGCATTTTCAAGATTGCATAAAGTCTTGTTTGTAAGAATCAATTTCTAAAAGTACCAGGAAAGAGAAAATTTTCTTAATGACAAATTCATAATTACTTGTTTTGTCCTGGGGAGGTACGGGGGGACGGGACTCGAATAGCATGACTTTAAATTCATATCAAATCGTATTTTGCCGCCTTAATGTTATGCTTCACTAGCATGGGTCACCACTTGAAAACACTGGGTACAGGGCTTTAATTACCATAGTTGAAGGACCCTAAAACACCAATGAATCTTGGCCATGGTCAAACCTGCATTCAGTGTACTCAACGTCAGCATGCCACCATAGGGTTAGTCAGCATGCCACCAAAGTGTGCTAGTCCTGTGACAGTATTGAATTCGACGATCATCTTCGTTGCTGTATCGATCCTGATTCAGGAATGGGGAAGTTTCTTTCTGACAAGAAAGAGAAGAGCACCTTCTGCTGGGCAGGGAGGAAAGCCATGGCGTCTGGCGATTTGTATGGTAGGGGTGTCAAAGTGGCAGCCTGTGGCACTTAAAACCTAGAATTATGGGCATACTTGCAGTATTGGGGACTCTAGCTGGTTTCGAAAGTAGGTGGAGTTTGTGAAAGTGTTTTTGAAAAGTAGGCGGGGTTATTTCTATTTTACACTTTCCATTTTACCTGGTTACTAATTTTACCTAGCGATTGAGGTGAAAGATGCATGCGATGAATTATCTTTGGTAATTCGTTTGTTGGTGTTTTAGGTCCCATCAACTACAAGATCATTAGAGACCCGTCCACTGTGTAGTTCGAATGCATAGACAGCACAGACATTACACTAATGCGACGATTTTTGGGTATTAGCAGTACCCAGTTTTCTGGAGCGACCACCCATGTCAGTACTAGCTGGGGTTGCATTGCTTAACTTCGGTGATCAGACGAGAACTTGTGTGTCTAACGCAACTCGCCGCTCCCATCTTTGGTAAAGTACCTTTAGAATGATCTCTACTTTCGGTGTTTCGGTCCCCTGGCTTTCTCGCCTTCGGCTCAAAGGCCTCCTCCCTGCGAACAAGATATGTATCGATTCTGTGAATGATCTCGTGTAGCCAGGAATATCCCGTTTGTACGAATCTTGCTTTTCTAGGAACTGCGCCTACTTTTTAAACTTCATAGCATCTCCGATACTAAAAGTATGTGTAACTCCGCCTACTTTTGAAACCAGCTAGAGTCCCCGATAGTGCAAGTATGCCGGGAAGAGGAGCCCCCAAGGACAGTTGTATGGCCCACTTGTCAATGCATATGTTACCAATGAGGCCCTCAGAGTACCCCCAGTTTCACATGCATGGCATAGCTGGTCTAACTGTTGAGTGGCTGCATCTAAATTAGCTTCTTCAGACTATGTGCAGCTAGTCAAACGTGTCGAAAGTTGTTTCATTGGGAATTACGATGTCATCCAAATGCCTTTTGATTTAGTGAAATAAAAACCGTTGTTGTTTAATGAATAACTATTATTTAACATTAACATATTGAAAGGTAAAAACAAGTACCATAGTGAATTGATAAGTTTTTGTTATAAGAAATGATTTGTGAGATGTCTGTCATAGTCGAGATGAAAAGGAAGACTTAAATTACTTTATAACACCAGCATTTCGAATATTTAAATTATCAACCACTCCTAACTTAAGCTAAGTTTACATGAGCAAGTAAATTGTCACAATTTACTATATGCAAGCACTATCCAGCAATATTTGCTGGTCTAAACGGTCGCTGAGTCCCCTTGCAGCAAATTTTATAATTTGCAGACAGCGCTTTCAGAAAGTCAGAGCTTGCTTGTGTAAACGTGTTGCTAAAGTGCTCTAGCAAGTAGGTATTTATTTCAAAACTGTCTGGAAGTGATCGCGCTGTCCTCATGCTGTCCTCACCCTAGCAATGGAACCCTCATACATATCCTGCACTATCCTAATAGGTCCGTCATCAACACCTTTCGTCCTTAAAACACTCCATAGTACCTTTCTAGGGACACTGTCATATGCCTTCTCCAGGTCAATGAATACTGCATGTAGGTCCTTCTTTGCTGCTCTATGCTTCTCTATCATCTGCCATAGAATAAAGATTGGTTCCATTGTGGACCTACCAGTCATAAACCCAAATTGGTTTCCCCATACAGTAGTTTGGTTTCTGAGGCGACATTCTATCACTTGCTCCCACAGCTTCATAGAATGGCTCATTAGCTTTATGCCTCTATAGTTTCCACAGTCCTGGGCATCACCTTTGCCCTTGAACAGTGGGACTATCCAACTCTCTCGCCATTCAGATGGCATCCTGTCACCATTTGCCAACTTATTAAAAAGCTTCCCAAGCCATGTGATTCCTGTAGTCCCTAGTGTATGCCAAACGTCGATGGGGATCTTATCTGGGCCTACAGCTTTGTGATCTTTAATTTTTTGAAGGGATGTGACTATTTCCTCCTCACTGATCCTGTCCACTGTCTGTGGAGTGATTGGGTTACTGTCTGAGATTGCAACTCCCACCTGATTACCTCTGCTGGTTGGAACAGGACCTTACCATTGGTATCCTTCACTGTTTTAGCCCTGGTAACATCCTTACTAGTTCTATCCCTGGCCTTGGCCAGTCTAAAGACTGCTTTCTCTCCTTCCCTTGTCCCCAACTTTTCATATAAAGCCTCGTACTTCTGGTACTTAGCCTGTGCAATGGCCCTCCTGGCGTTTTTCCTTGCCTGAACATAGTCTGTCTTTGACACCTAATCCCCTGTTTCCCTTCATGAGAACATTTTGGGAGATAGGCTTAGGAAAAATCCAAAGGCATTCTGGGGATATATAAAGAGGTGTAGGAAGGAGGGAGATAGGGATACCATGGTTAAGGATGGATCAGGAAATTTAGTCAAGGATAGTCTCATGATTGCCAACGTTTTTAATAATACATTTGCAAAATGCTTTGCAACCAGTAGAAACAACTCCCAGCCAGAATTTGTTAGAGTTTTGCCAGGAGGAATGGATGAGGTTATTATCACTAGGGCAGGAATTGAGCAGCTACTGAGTAAATTACCAGTATATAAGGCCATGGGCCCTGATGGTGTTTCACCATTTATTCTGCAACGGCTTTCTGGGATTATTAGCTGTTACTTGGTAGAAATTTTTAAAAAGTCATTAGCCACAAGCATTGTTCCAGCATCATGGAAACTGGCAAATGTGGTGCCCATTTTCAAGTCTGGGGACATGACAGACCCTAAGTGCTATAGGCCAGTTTCATTAAAAAGTGCTGTATCCAAGATATTTGAGCACATCTTATTCTCATCTATAATGGGATATCTGGAAAGGAAGGGCATCCTTAGAAATAACCAACATGGGTTTAGGAAAGGCAGGTCATGTGACACCCAAATGGCTTGCTTGATGAATCATGTTCAAAAGGCTTTAGATAGCAGAAAGCAGGTTGATATTGTATTCTTGGACTTTGAACAGGCTTTTGTCATGGTGCCCCATGATAAGCTGGTCTCTAAAATGTCCTACTTAGGGATACATAGAAATGTTGTTCAATGGGTAAAGTCCTATCTGCTTGATAGAAAACAGAGAGTCATTTTCAAGGGTTGGGCATCTGAGTGGAAACCAGTCACGTCAGGGGTCCCTCAGGGAAGTGTATTGGGTCCTTTGTTGTACATTCTCTATGTGAACGACATGGGGCTTGATATTGATTCCTTCCTTGAACTATTTGCAGATGACACATGTGCTGCTCGGGTATTAGATGATGGGTTATCATCCTGTGTGCAATTACAACAGGATCTAGA
>JAAFCE010006949.1:2074061-2084927 GCA_013389805.1 Trigoniulus corallinus
TCTGTCTCTCTCTCTGTCTGTCTCTCTCTCTGTCTGTCTCTCTCTCTGTCTGTCTCTCTCTGTCTGTCTGTCTCTCTCTGTCTGTCTGTCTCTCTGTCTGTCTGTCTCTCTCTGTCTCTCTGTCTGTCTCTCTCTCGTGTGTGTGTGTGTGTGTTAGTACTAGCTGGGGTTGTGTAGCTTAACTTCAGTGATCAGACTAGAACTGGTTTGTCATCATCACACCCTTATCCCGCCTATGGCAGGGTCGGGTGTGCGGGTTCTAATCCTCCACTCCCGTCTATCCCCAACCAGGCTTTCATCCACCCCACATGCAATCATGTCCCTTTGTATAACCTGCTCCAACGTCTGTTTGGGTCTCCCCCTGCTCCTGATGCCACCCACCAGCTGCTGCCCCATAATATACCTCATGAGCTCCTCCTCCCCCCTTCGCATCACATGCCCATACCACCTCAGCCTACCTTCCCTCATCTTTTCCGCAATGTCCCCCACCCCCAAGCTGTCTCTGACATACTCATTGTGGACTCTGTCAGCACGCAAACACCCCACTCATGTAACGCAGCATTCGCATCTCAGCCACTTGCATTCTCCTCTCATGGTTCTTCCTCACTGCCCAGCACTGTGATCCATATAGCATAGCGGGCTTAACTACAGTTTTGTAAACCTTGCCTTTCAACTTTATTGGGACTCTGCGGTCACACAGCACACCGCTTGCCTGTCTTGTGAGTGACATCGGAGTCGATTTCCCCATTGCTCTGTATCACTGATCCTAGATACCTAAACTCTTTCCCTGCTGGTAGCACCTCATTTCCGCAACGAACTACACCCCCTTGGTCCTGGCCGCTCCAACTGAAAGCTAATTACTCTGTTTTCTTCGTGTTTACCTTCAGGCCCCCCTTTGCCATTGCTGTTGTAATGTCCTGTAAACCCTGTTGAGCCTCCTCTTGGGACTCCTCTAACCTTCCTACATCATCAGCAAATACCAAGCACTGAGGGGCCCATTCCCCTACTCCTGTCAGCAGGTCATCTATTGCCAAAGCAAATAGATATGAGCTGAGAGCTGATCCTTGATGAAGCCCTACCTCCACCTTGAAGCCACTGGTCTTCCCTCATGCTGTCCTTACCCTAGTGGTGGAACCATCATACATATCCTGTATTATTCTGATATGCCCTTCATCCAATCCCTTTTTTCTTAGAACATCCCATACAACCTGTCGTGGGACACTATCATAGGCCTTCTCTAGGTCAACAAAGATCGCATGCAGGTCCTTGTTTGCTGCTCTGTTTCTCAACCATCTGCCGTAGAATAAAAATGGGTTCCATTGTTGATTTACCAGGCATAAACCCAAACTGGTTTCCCCGGACGCTAGTACAATTTCTGAGGCGACATTCTATGACCCTCTCCCACAGTTTCATAGAATGGCTCATTAGCTTAATGCCTCTATAGTTCCCACAGTCCTGGGCGTCACCCTTGCCCTTGAACAGTGGGACAATCCAACTCTCCCTCCATGCAGATGGCATTCAGTCCCCACTGGCTATCTTATTGAAAAGCTTCCCCAGCCATGTAATTCCTGTGGTCCCCAAGCTATGCCAAACATCAATGGGGATCTTATCAGGACCTACAGCTTTGTGGCCTTTCATCTTGCAGACAACCCTGACTATTTCCACTCCACTCACCAAGTCCACAGCTACTGAGGTGGCATGGGTGTTGTTCCTGACCCTTTCACTGGTGTTATTGTAAGAGATTATTGTAATATTCTTCCCACCTCTTCAATACCTCTTCTGGCTGGAATAGAACCTCACCATTCCTATCCTTGATCGTTATGGCCTTGGTGATATCCTTACTACTCCTATCTCGGGTTTTGGCTAGTTGAAAAACTTCCCGCTCACCCTCCTTAGTCCCTAAGCTCTCATATAAAGCCTCATACTTTTGGTGTTTGGCCTGGGCAATGGTCCTCCTAGCATGTTTCCTTGCCTGAATATACTCTGTCTTTGAACCCTGGTCCCCCATCTCCTTCCACCTATGAAATGCTGCCTTCTTCTGATGGATAGCTGCTTCCACCTCCCCATTTCACCACCAAGGCTGTCTACCCTGGTACGAGCCTCCTACTCTAGCTGTGCCAAACATTGCCTTTCCACATTGTGTAATCTTCCTGGCCACCCTGTCCCACATGGCATCAGCTGACTCTTTCCAATCCCAGTCCACCTGGCTAATAATCTCCTGCTGGAATTCATGTGCATTTGGTGGTAACTTCCACCACCTAATGACTGGTTCACCTTTCCATGGGTGGTTCCTAATTGCACCCCTCACCAGTACCTCCATCATGAGTAACTTATACCCACTTTCCTTCTGGAAATCCTCATTGGGGAGCACCCAGCAATCACAAATCTTGGGCCTATGCTGCATCTTGACCATATAGAAATCAATCTCAGACCTCCCCTGGGGTGACTGAAAGGTGATGAGGTGCTTTTCCCTCTTCTGAATTCACATATTGGCCAATGCAAGGCCATGTGCTTGTGCCACATCAAGGACTTTTTGCCCTTCTGCTGAGAGTTGGCCATACCCCCATCCACCATGGACAGCCCCATATCCTCGTCCCTCCTTGCCCACATGGCCATTAAAGTCCCCCCCCCCCAAAGATCAGACGATGAGATCCATTTCCCCGTCTTATTTGGTTATCTACCGACTGTACCACCTCATCAAACTCCCCCCAAAAATCCCTTTTGGTGGCGTCATCACAGCCTGCTTGGGGAGCATATGCACTGATGAGGTGGAGCCCAATACCCTGCCATACTAAAGTGACTAGCATAATCCTGCTGTTTATTCTATGGACAGCTGTGATCCCCTGCTGTAATTCCCTGCTCAATACAACACCCACCCCATTTCGCCCCTCCTCACTACTTGTATACAGTAATTTGTATCCCTCACCCAGAGCCCGTGATCTGTTCCCCTTCCATCGCGTTTCTTGGAGGAAGGCGACACTAACCTTTCTATGCTTCAGGGTATTCATTAATTCCCCTGTTTTTCCTGTATGGGTCCCCACATTCCACGTCCCTAACTGTAGCCTAGTCCCCTTCCCTAGTGGGACAGCTCTGCCTGGGGGCTCCCCAGACTAGAACTGGTGTGTCCAATGCAATAAGTCACTCCTGGAGGGAATGGCCCAAAGCAGAGTTAGCGTCAGTTAATATACCTGTAGTACAGTGGATTCTTGACTATCCGGCCTAGTTGAAAGCAATAATAATTCTCCATAATGAAAGGATATCTAATGCTAAGGGCACTGAGGGTCACACTCTAGCTGGTTATTTCGCTTAAACTGGTTTTGTGCACCTAGTAGAGGGTAATGGGGACCGATGGGGCAAAGATACGAAATTGGCTAGGGCTTAGGGCAGTTGTACCCTGTTGTTTTGATATAATGTTGTACAGTAGAACTCCAATTTTCCAAAGTCCGACTATCCGAATCGCTTTCAGAATTTCAGAAAAAAATAAATTATGAGGGAACGTATTGTGATTTGCAAAATAATGCGCGACTTGGCAGCCCAAAAACGGATACTGACAGTCAAACAGCTTACTTTGACTAAGATGTACAGCAAGCAATGACTTTCATTTACAGTATGATACACGTACATACAGTTGGGTCTCATTTTATGCGGTTTCTTTTTATGCGATTTCGAAGTTGTGTGGTTTGCATTTGATTAAAAAAAATTTCGCCAAATAAGCATACTGTATACTTGTTCAGGAAGTATAGTCAGTCTAAGACCCATGACACTGATAAAATCCACCGACCATTGTATTAGCCAGTCAAAGAAGCTAAGTCTGTCAGAAATTAGCATACACAATAGGGGGTTCCACACTTGTACATGACACTTAACAATCATACCATTACCATCACACCCTTATCCCAACTGTGGCAGGGTCGGGTCTGCAGTTCCACTGAACATGCTCTAAAATTAAAACTTATTTTGGAGGTGATTTGAATATTTTTAACCATGATGATATAGAAGAACTGCTGGTGGATGATGTCTTAAATGACGATGATATTATTAAACTAACTTTAGGTGTGGGCTGGTGTCATACCTGAAAATGTCCCCGGACACATTGATGTAATTTAACACATACCCTGGTTAAGGCTGGTTCAGTGGCACACGCAAGAGCAGCAGATACCGCGTGAGCAGACGAAGCAACACAGAAACGGATGACGTTGGCACATAATTATGTAGGGAGGGAGTTGAGGAATGGGAGAAATAGTGCAGTGGACTAGTAGTCGACTGCTTTCAGAGAGCAGCACTACCGTGCACTTACGATTGGCTGGTTGTACTGTAGATGACGCTCATTATGTCATTATGCCATTGTTCGCTCATTATGTGCATTACTCTAGCGGACATTTTCAAAATCAACCGGCACACGTCCTATCTGCTGCTTATCACTGAACGAGTACACCTGCAGTTCGTCTTGGTGACGGTGCTCTACGTCACCATTTTGTTGGTTGCACGCGTGCTCATTTTGCTGGTAGCACTTGCCACTGAACCAGCCTTTAGGTTATTTTGATAGAAGTCGCGCGTTGATTCATGTTACATATGTGCTTTGCAGAAAAGAGACAAATTCGGGCATCTGCATTCAGACCTAGGTGGTGGGAACTTCGAGGTACTCCACATTCAAGTGGACCCCGGACACTTTGAGGTATCGGACACTTTGAGGTATTGGACACTTTGAGGTATCGGACACTTTGACGTGTGACACCAGCATCCCCCCACAGACAACCCAGCGAATATCCATCCCTGCGTGTTCCAGACACCTGACTGAAGTGTCCCCAATCAGAGCATGTTCAGGGAACCTGCAGACCCGTCCCTGCCGCAAGAGGGGTGCGGGTATGATGTTGATGATTGTCAAAACAAAAGTCTGCAGAGAGTGAGAAATAAATATGTTTGTTAAAATTTATCACGTATACGAAAGAGATCTATTGCATAGACAGTTATTTCTGATGATGAAAGTGATTTACAAACAGTTTGCAAGATGGTGTATACCCTTACCAGATAAACAATTGAATTGAAATACAATTTTATTTAAGGTTTATATAAATCTTTTTCAGCTTCCCAAAGAAATTTATTAAGACACCTATTTTCTTTAACATCAACAAACTTTTTTTATGTGGTTGTACATTAATTTTAATTCGTTATTTTGGAATTATGCGAATTTTAAAAATTATGGAACATATCCCTAATTTTTCCATAGACTTATAATATCCTTTTATGCAAAATTCATTTTATGTGATTTTCTGAGGAACGTATCCCCCACATAAAACGAGACCTGACTGTACTATACTAATGTACAGCCCTTCCAACCCTTAACTGTGCTGTCAATTTTCCTAACACAAATGCGATGGTGGGGTCTTTTGGACCCCAAAATGAAAAATGCAAGAATTTGCATAAAGAAGCATTCTTTTGTATTAAAACTTCTTACATTTGTAGAATGGTATGTTAGTAACATACATCAGCAGGTTATTTTGAATAAAACTTCCCAACATAAATGCTTATAATGAATATAAATGCTTATTTTTAGAAAATGAAACGCAAAGTTTTGAAAAAACTAACATTAGACAGCTAAGGTTAACAGGTGTTGACAGAAATTTTTTACATATCGGTATGAAATAAAATCCGTATGTTAATTGGGTGCAAAAGACTCCAAATTTAAACTTACATTAACATGCTAGTGGGGGTTTGTTTTTTTTGTTTTGTTGGTGTTTAAGGGCCCTTCAACTACAAGGTCATTAGAGCCCTGTCCACAGTATAGTTCTTATGCAGAGACTGCACAAACACTACACTAATGCGACGATTTTCTGGTATTAGCAGTACCCAGTTTTCCCAAGCGGCCACCCATGTCAGTACTAGCTGGGGTTGTGCTGCTGAACTTCAGTGATCTAACGAGAACTGGTGTGTGCAACGCAATTCGCCGCTCCCTCATGCTAGTGGGCTCTAATGGACCCCAAGCCTGCATTTACTATGGCTGAGAGAATTTGACTTTTGCCCCAAGTTACCCATTCAATACTAGGTACCTCTTAGAAGGAATACAAAAAATTTCATGACATTTTAACTGCAAAAACACACATTATAGAAAAAAAAAATCAAAATTCATTGGGGTCTTTTAGACACCACCAGCACAGTTAAGTATGCTTAATATGTAATAGTGAGTATTTGACGGCAGCATATCTGGCTTCCTTTTGTTACCTGGCCGACCCGTCTGCCACAACTAGTTGGATAGCCCAGTCAGTGCCGGATTTACCATTAGGCTAATTAGGCTGAAGCCTAGGGCCTCAACATTTAGCGAGCTTCAACATTTAAGAAAAGGGCCTCAAAAGGGCTTGATAGTGGCCTCAAAATTGAAATAGCCTAGGGCCTCTCAATATCTAAATCCGGCACTGCCCACAGTCTACTGTATTAGAAAATGAATTGGTCCCATATCCTCTTTAAATGAGCCACAGGCCATAATGATGACAACCTACTAAAAGACATAACTTTTTTGTGTTTTTTCAGCACCAACATGGATATTTCATGGATCCTAATCACAGTAGCGCTGACTTTATTAGGAATTGGAATTTTGATTGCCATCTTTGTGAAGGCTTATAACAAAGTTACCTGTGGAAAGTGCCATAACTACAGCAGTATGAGGAATAAAACTGTAATCGTTACAGGTGGTAATAGAGGTAAAAGAGTTTTTGCCTTATTTCTTTTTATCTTATATTAATTATTGTGAAATTATTTGAACCCATCTGGTGTAACAGGGAGTGTTAAACCAGAGAATTTGAGTTAAGTCTGGTTCTGTGGCACGTGACACTGTCGGGAATAGTGGTTGAGCAGACTAAATTTTACATAAACTGGTGACGTAGGAGCTGCACTTTCTTTGGTAGCGTAGTGCAAAATCATCCAAAAAGTGGAGTTGAGAGGTAGTCAACTGCATTTGTCACAAGTGCTGCATGCATCTGATTGGCTATAACCATTTTAACAACGTCTGCTCATTGATGCTCTGCATGCGACCTCACAAGCCACCTTATGGAACCACAATAGATACAATTTCTCTTACTGCCTGTGGTTGATATCATAATTTTACCATCCACTCAAGTGCTGTTCTCCCCAGTGTTGCCCATGGCGTCAGTGGAGTGCCCCAACAAACAGTAGACTAATGATAAATAAGCATTGGGGGTTGTGGCTTTAGTTGGAGACAGGATGTGTAAAACCACTGTTCAATGTATCACCCTTGAATCCATTCAAAGGGACAAGGTGGATACTCGATCGTGCCATAGGCAGGAAAGTGATGTAGGAGTTGCTTTGTTTGTTTGCTATATATACTCTAGTATGCACTGATTGTTTGCTGTCATTGTGCACGTTGTACTATATCATCATCTCATCCTTATCCCACCTACATCAGCGTCGGATCTGTGGGTTCTAATCCTCCACCCCTGACAATCCCCCCACCAAGTCCCCCTCACCCCCGCACGCCTCCATGTCCCTCTGCACCACCTGCTCCCGTGTCCATTTTGGTCTTCCTCTACTACTGGTGCCCCCAACCACCTGTAGTCCCACAATGGACCTAATAAGTTCCTCCTCATCACATGTTCATACCACCTCAACTGATTCTCTCTCATCTTTTCCACAATGTTTCCCACCCCGAAGCTACCTCTAATGTAATCGTTTTGGATTCTATTGTCTCGTGACAGCCCTCTCATGTAGCACATCTCAGCCATTTGCATTTGCCTTTCATGGTTCACCTTTTGATTACTTCTGCTGTTTGAAACAGGACTTTTTGATCGTTATGGCCCTGTTACATCCATACTAGTTCTCTCCCTGGTCTTGGCCAATCTAAAAGCTGCTGTCTATCTTTCCCTTGCCCCCAACTTCTCATACAAAGCCTCATATTTCGATGCTTGGTAGGGGCAATTGTCGTCCTGGCATTTCCCCCAATTTCCAAAGGGTCCCAATCAAGTGATTAGTGGTTAGGCCATGGTTGAGCCAGCTATGCTATATGGATAAGAGTGTTGGGCAGTGAGAAAGAGCAACATAAATAGAATGCAAGCAGCTGATATGTGAATCCTGTGGTACATGAGTGGGGTGTTGAGAGTTAAAAAAATTGGGAATCACTGTATTGGAGAGCCTGGGGGTGGGAGACATCATGGAAAACATGTTTGGGAGTCGCTAGCTTCAGTGGTTCACTGACTGAATGGCTGATCAGGCTGGCTGATGTTGACTGGCTGGCTGATCAGGCTGACTTCTGTTGACTTGCTGGCTGATCAGGCTAGCTTTGGTTGTTGAATAACTTCCCCTCTTGGGGTAGATTGTCTTGCTGCAATGGTTGGCTGGCTGACTTCTCTTGTGGACAGCCTTGCCTCTCAGTGTTCAACTGGCTTGCTGTGCTGTGGGGATGGCCTTGCCTCTCTGGCTGTCAGGCTGATTGACTAGTGTTGCCAATTGACTGGCTGCTTTGTCTCTATGGCTGGGTTGCCTGTCTGGTGTGGTTGGTTGACTTGATTGTCTCTGTCATTCTGTCTTACATGTTGGTATTACCAGATTTACCATTAGGCTAAGTAGGCTAATGCCTAGGGCCTCAGCATTTATAGGGCTTAAAAACTTAAGAAAAGGGTCTCAAAAGGGCTTGAAATGGGTCTCAAAATTGAAATTGCCTAGGGCCTCTCAATATCTAAATCCTGCACTGCATGTTGCTTATATACATTTTTGTGGGAACCTGACCCAGGGTAATCACAGACCTTACATTTCCTTTTGTTGGTTGTTTTGTTGTTTTCTTAATCCTGGCGATTCCTAACTCTTCTCTTTTTCAGGGTTTAGGGATTCTATACTCCCATTGTTGGCTATTACATCTGTTGATTATTAGTTCCATCTTTGTTAAATTAAATATTTAAAATACTAACATAATTCCCATCATTACAGTATTTCATTATAATGGTTAGTTAAATTACATTTAATTTCATTAATCATTAATTTCAAAAGGAAAGAGAGGAACCAAAAGAAGGTAGGATGGGGGCATTTGCTGATAAATGGACCCTCTCTAATATGCAACTTATATGTGAGATAAAATTCCCAGGTGTAGGAGGCCGCCTCCTGGTGTTGGATGAGTGCCCCAAACGAACAGTAGACCGACGATAAATAAACCTAGAGGTTACAGCTGTGGTCGACAATCGGCTGCGAAAAAAACCTTTCAAGGACACGATGGGTTCTCGACCCTGCCACAGGCGGGAAAAGGGTTAGGATTTGCTTTAGGTAGCAAGTTGAAACCGTGCAACCATCGTCCTTGGCTAATGTCAGTCGTTCGTTGCTTCCAGGCAGTGAGGAAATGAAGGCTTTTGAGGGTCAAACGTTTCAGAAATCTTCAGACGCGAAATGACCACAATGCATCCACTCAATATCAGCAAGCTAAAGGTGAGCATAATTAATCTCTGGGGAGCTCCCTAAATGGACCTCAGCATTTGCCCGACAGGTCCCTAGGCAGGTCTGTGGGTTTTTAGTTGCCAAAAGGGTTTTGATTGCTTTTCACTATGACTTTTGATTGCTTAGGGGCTAGCGATGCGGTCGCCAATGCTAATACTAGCTGGGTTTGGGCTGCTTAACTTCAGTGATCAGATGAGAACTGGAGTGTACATCGCAATACTGCCGCTCCCGAATCAAAATGACACTACACTAATGCGAAGATTTTAGGGTATTGGCGGTACCCAGTTTTCCCAAGTATGTGTTAAATTACCTTTGAGGTAAATTACACTTTGAGTTATGACACCGGTCTACCCCACTGTTCCAACACTGCATTATACAACCAAAATATAAATTTTTGAGTTAAATTCGAACAAATGAAAGACAATTCATGAGTTTTTTTTTTAAATAAATAAGGCTTTTTTGGGGGTGGGGGAACTCCATCACACCGCTGCAAACGAATCAGCAGCCCACAAATGAAGTTTCTTATTAATTTTCAAAGATAACTAAATGTTTTATATTTTTTAGTTAATAAACACTAGTCAACTAGTTAGTGTGAGTGCTTTATATTTATTTTCTGAATTTTTATTTTGACTTGCGGAACCCCCAGAGATGTACTGCGAAACCCTGGGATTCTGCAGAACACAGTTTGAAGACGACTGATCTAAATTAACAGGTCCCCTTGCGATGCCTTCGCTCCCTTAATATTCTGCGGTGCCTGCAGGGAACTAGTTTTGGGGCAGATCGAACGGTGATGCTTCGACTATACAGATCACTCGTTCGATCCCGTCTCGATTATGGCTGCGGCGTATATGGCCTGGCCGCTCCATCTACTCTCCGGATGCTGGACAGTGTTCATCACGCTGGCATCCGGTTGTCCATTGGGGCGTTCCGCACAAGTCCAGTACTCAGCCTTTATGCTGAGGCTGGTGAGCCACCATTGACTGTGCGGCGGCAGTGCCTGGCAGCTGCATACATTTTGCGGCTGAAGGGTCAGCCACAGCACCCTACACACCCAGCCGTCTTCAGTGACATTGTGAGACGGCCATTGAACCGCCGCCAGGGGGTTCCCCCTCCATTCGGTGTGCGTTGGATGGACTGTCTTGCCGGCCTGGGTGTGACTCTACCTAGGGTGCAGCCTGTACTGCCGGCCTCTGTGCCGCCCTGGACAGTGCCAGAGTCAAGTTTAAATTTAATGCTTGCAGCCTTACCCAAAACCAGTACCGATAGGTCATTGTACCAACAAGAGTTCGGACGCCTCTCTTGGACCTATCGAGGCCATGTTTTTATTTACACGGATGGGTCGAAGGATGGTTCCTATGTGGGTTGGTCAGTCTTTACAACTGGTCATCTCATAGGGGGCCGCCTTCCAGGCGTTGCCAGTGTCTTAACTGCAGAACT
>JAAFCE010006949.1:2085027-2133657 GCA_013389805.1 Trigoniulus corallinus
TTTACACCCCCACCATGGTGATGTGTCTTTCTGGGCCCTAATGACCTTTGTAGTTGATGGGCCCTAAAGCAACAACAAACAAACAAACCCCTTGCGATCCCAATAGGTGGCCTTCACTGCATTACCTTAACGCTTCCTATTTATTTTAATGGACTCGTCCATTACCTCCCACCGATGTGTCAAGTCCATTACCTCCCACCGATGTGTCAAGTTATATGGCGACGACTATAGCAGTGGATGCAGTTGAAAGGCTCTGAAACGTCAACGAAGCAAAAGCCCTGTGTGGTGTGTACGATGTTACTTGCACGTGAAAGAATCCTCTCAACTATGTAACGATGTGATTGGGGAAACCAGGGTGTAGAAGCATATTCAATGCTGGGCCACTGCAGCAGAAGTTTGGGAGCGCCTGCATTGGAAGAGTCCCGATAGTGGTGGATGTTGGGGGTGGTGTGATTAGAATGGATACAAGGACAAAGATGTTGCTGGGGTGCTAGTCAGGGGGAGCAATTGCTGCATTGCTCCCCCTTCAGTGGCTCAATGGGGCGCATATATCAACAGATGCATGATTCAACTTTGCAACTATTGAGTTTTTTTTGCATTGCTATTCTCTTTTCTATACTGCCAGTCCAATCTTCAGTTTGCTAAACCACTGAAGATGGGACATTATATTAGGGGCAGTAGAGGACCGATTGTAATTGCTAGCTACAATTATACTAAGGGATTCTGAATATTTAAAAAATATTTGGGGCACACTTTTTTTGAAGTGCTCCCCCGTGATCTGCCCCTGGATCCGACCCTGTTGCTAGTGGAGATCTAGACACATGGGTGTAGCATGAAAAATCCCACTAGTGCAGTATCCGTAATAATGGATTACATACGTATTTACTGTATGGGAGCTTGTTAAATGGTATTAGTGGAGGGAAAATGCTCCAATGAAGACACACTGCCTTAGCGCAGTTTTTTTTGTAAAAGGGTTGGTGACCCAGTAATGGACTACGAATTTTCTTTTTAAATAATTTAGGGTTAGTGAAACATTGAGTTATACGCTTTGCTCCAGAGGGTCGAGTCTACCTCATACACAAGGAGGAGCTGCCTGTACTGACATGCCTGCCCTCTGTGGAAAACTGGGTACCGCTAATACCCAAAAATCGTAGCATTAGTGTAGTGTCTGTGCAGTCTCTGAATTTGAACTACGCAGTGGAGCGGCAAATTGTGTTGGACACACCAGTTCTCGTCTGATCACTGAAGTTAAGCAACGCAACCCCAGCTACTACTGACATGGGTGGCCGCTTGGGAAAACTGGGTACCGCTAGTATCGAAAAATCGTCGCATTATTGCAGTGTCTGTGTAGTTTCTGCATCAGAACTACACAGTGGGCGGGGTTCTAATGACCTTATAGTTGAAGGACCCTAAAACACCAACAACAGTGGACGGGGCTGTAATGACCTTGTAGTTAAAGGACCCTAAAACACCATCGAACCAAAAACACACATAAGGACATGAGTCAATTACACGTCCAGATGCTGTTTGCACATGGCGAACGTGACTCCTATACTTCAGTTAGTTCACTTGGCCTTGAGTCCAAGCGCGTTTAATGAGGTACTTCTCCACGTGAAGGTCAACCCTGGGTCATCCCCTGAAATCATTTAGATTTCATGTCAGAAGACCACACTAAAAAGACCTTGAAACCAAAGACTGCTGCCAAATGACGGCATGTAAAAGAAAGAAGGTCGCAGTCAAAACAAAAGCTAATAATTAAGACTGTAGGGAAATAAGGTTACGTCCTCAGGGTGTGACGGTCACAAGCAAAACAACAGCATTTTAATTACTGAGGTCTTAATTTGATGCGGTCTTTTTGACAGCAGTTTTCTTTACATGTGGTAATTTCGCTGTGGTCTTGTTACTACGTGTCAAGGAATCATTTCATTACAGAGTCCTGGAGGTGGAATACTATGTGCATCTTACATTGCTTGACCTTGGTCTTAATTATTTGCATTCGCTGGACTTCCAGCAACCAATCCACGTTGTAGTTTTTCTGCATTTCTGCACTTTCTCCATGATGTCAAGTTTTGTTTATGACCATCTGTGCTGCTTTAGGCGAGCAATATGTTAAAGAAGAATTCAAATCAATTCGCCTTTGTAGTAGTTGCAATATTTCTATTGCTTCTTTTCGCTTCAGGCGAAAATTCAAGGATCATCTTAACATCTTCGTGATTTCCATTCACCTACCTTTTTCCTTCAAATTTCCAAGGTAGTACTAACTGTGGTTGCATTGCTTACAGTAACTGGTGTGTTCAAAGCTTTATACCAGCTCCCAAAGGTCCCTTGTAAGAAGGTCCAGCGCCTACTACGAATTAGAATACCATGTTGTGGCTTCTTCCTACTTGCCATGTTGTCATGGTTCTCCAAATGATAGTCTGTTCCCACGTTTGCTTAATTAAACCAGCGATTCTCAACACTGTGACATGACACTTTGGCCGCAAGATTCATGAAATGTGCCGCCACTGTCAATACCCATACATAAGTGACGTCAGATCAGTACCGTATTTATTCCAATAAACGCCGCGCCGTTTATTTATTTCGTGGCGTTTTTGGTGCGGCGCTTACTAGAGGGCGGCGTTTATTAGAAGGCGGCACTTATTAATTTTGTGATCCCTCATAGATGATAATGCTGGATGGTAAAATAACAGTGCCATATTTTCTAGGGGCGAACTAATGAAGAAGGTGAAAGAGGTCTAGTACTTAGGATCAACGTTCCTTAGCAATAGGGAAATAGACTCTGATGTGACCCATAGAATCAATGGTGGATGGTTGTAGTGGAGATGGGCAACCAGTGTCCTGTGTGATAGGAGGGTCCCAACGTAGTTGAAAGGGAAGTTTTACAGGGTGGTGGTTAGACCACCTATTTTGTATGGATCAGAGTGTTGGGTAGTAAGGAAGAGTCACATCAATGGAATGCAAGTAGCTGAGGTGTGAATGCTGCAGTACATAAATAGAGTGTCAAGATCTGATAGAATTACGAATGAGTATATCTGAGGTAGCCTCGGGTGGTGGACATCACCAAAAATGGACAAATAATAAAAATATTAACACACAATGAGAAAAGGGGAGGAAGAGCTCATTGGGTCCATTTCAGGAATGCAGGTGGTCAGAAGCACCGAGGGCAGGGGAGACTGAAGCAGACGTGGGAACAGGTGTCATGTACATGTTAAGTACATGTGTCATCTGCAAATAGTTCAAGGAGGGAATTAATATCAAGTCATATGTCGTTCACATAGAGAATGTACCACAAAGGACCCAATGCACTTCCCTGAGGGGCCCCTGACATCGCTGGTTTCCATTCAGACGCACTACCCTTGAAAAGGATCCTCTGTTGTCTATCAAGCAGATAGGACCTTACCCATTGCATAACCTTACTATGAATCCCTAAGCTGGACATTTTTGAGAACAGCTTATCATGGAGTACCATGACAAAAGCCAACATCAACTTTGTTTTCTGCTATCTAAAACCTTTTGAATATAATACATCAAGGAAGCCATTTGGGTGTCACATGACCTCCCTTTCCTAAACCCATGCTGGTGATTACTAAGGATGCCCTTCTCTTCCAGATATCCAATTATATAGACGAGAATAAGATATGTTAAAAAATCTTGGATACAGCACTCATTAACAAAACTGGTCTATAACATTTAGGGTCCACTGTATTCCCCGACTAGAAAATTGGTCGCACATTAACCAGTTCCCATGATGATGGAACAATGCCCATGCCTAACGACTTTTTAAATATTTCTACCAAGTAATAGCTAATTATCACAGAAAGTTTAATTGGCTATGCCTTCCTAGGAAGGACTGCCTGGACCAATGGGCATGAATATTACAGTTGTCACTACTTGCTAACGAAGCTATGTAGTTGTTTAGTCTACTAGTCATTCATTTGATGTGTGTATAGGGCTAGGTTACAAGTAACTTCTAACCCTCTTCCCGCCTATGGCAGGGTCGGGTACCCACCTTGTCCCTCTGAGTGGACACAAGGGTGATATACCACCCCACACCCCCTTTGATATCAACATTACACGCACTGCCCTTTGGATTGATCACTGTTCCTAAATTACTGCATTCTTAGGTTTTTTACAATATCCCCAATTTTTTTCATGTAATTAATGGATTTGAATTAACACACGGGTTGTGGAAAAGGCCAATTAGCCCTAACAGGCGAACCCTTGGGAGGCCAATCGCGGGTGACGAAAGGCAAATGGGATGGGGTAGGAGATGTCAGTTTTGGGCCAAAAGAAGGGAGACATGCTGGGAAAAATCCTTAGTTGAACGTACCAAGTCATCAATTGTCAAATGCAGTGTGTTAAATTCTTCCCGAGCCACATGGATAACTAATTAAGCGCCAGGGCAAACAGCAAACAGCTCTGATGAACGAGTAGGGCGGGGAGTTACTCTAAATTGCAGCTCAGATAGTAATAATGGAGAATCGATTTTACCATGAAAATGTTGGTGGATAAACTTTAGGTGAGAAAATACAATCGTAGCGTGAAGTGATAAATATACTTTAAATCGGGGGCTAATGGGATAAAGACGGGGAGCAGCAGGAGATTGCAGTCTGTTCATTAAAGTTTCCTCAATAGTAAATGAGGTCAAACTATCATGCATTTTCCGCATTTGGACCAGTGTATTTTTATTGTTTTATTATCAACTTTTTTTGCATTACAACTTAATAGGTTATATAAATCACTTGCTTTCCATATACCGTATAGCGGGGGTTACACGCTCAGTCTGGCATCAGTTCAGTCCACGATCTTGATCAAAAATAGACTGATGCCAAACTGATGGATTGATGGATGACATTACACAATCAGTCAGACTGACCATCAGTCTCCTCAAAAACCCTGATTGCGCAAAAGAAACGATTGATTGCAATAACGAAAAAGCTTGTATTGCAATTACAATAGGTCTAGCAACAAGTGGTAAAAGGCAACCTTGGACCAGGGGCGGATCCATATGGGGAGCAATGCAGCAATTACTCCACCCTCAATGCCCCAACTGGCGTGAAGCCATTTTTGACAAAGCAAGATACAGTAGAACTCCAATTTTCCGAACTCCTATCATCCGAATCACCAATTATCCGAATCGCTTTCAGAATTTCAGAAAAAAAAATTATGAGGAAACGTACTGCGACGTACGGTGACCGCTTTCGAAAACTGGGTACTGCTAATACCAAAAAAATCGTCACATTAGTGTAGGGTCTGTGCAGTCTCTGCATTACAACTACACATTGGATGGGACTCTAATGATCTTGTAGTTGAAGAGCCCTAAAACACCAATGAAAGAAAACAAAAAAATTTGCTCAACTTTGGTGATCAGTCGAGAACTGGTGTGTCCAACGCCATGTACCTGCTCTGCACTGGACCCCAGCTAGTATGGTGTGGGTGGCCGCTTGAGAAAACTGGGTACTGCTAATACTCAAAAAGTCGTCACATTAGTACAGTGTCTCTGCATTGCAACTACATAGTGGATGGCGCTCTATTGACCTTGCAGTTGAAGAGCCCTAAAACACTAATGAAAAAAGGAGAAAAAGCTGCTTAACTTTGGTGATCAGATGAGAACTGGTGTGCCCAATGCCACGCGATTGCCGTTTTCTTCGTTCATGTAAGTTTACTTATTGACACCACGCACACCTTGACTAAAGGTATACTTTAAACAGAGTTATCGGTATTATCTAGGATCGATCCTGAAACTTTGGCCTTAAGGGGTCAAGCATGCTTGTATACAGACCCTTGCAGTGCTGTAACGTGGGTATGAAGCGCCTGTGGCAAGTGTCTAACTTTCGCTTCCCCAGAACCCAATAATGTAAAAAACTTAACATTTTTGGGACCCAAACCCAGTTGCGCAGTGGCGGCCGCCTTCTTCGCCTCGCCCTCGTTACGACCCTGGTTCCTTGTACTCTATACAAGTGACTTCAGGATAAATAGATCATAATGAATGGATTGTAGGCCGTTTTGAATTTGGTTAAGTTGGACAGAATGCTGTAGAATGCCCTTTCGCTGGGAATGAGTTGAAAAAGGGCAGTAACCTGGTCTGTGGATGTAAGAGGATGAAATAGCTGCAGGGATAGGTTTGTGGAAATAATGTTGAATAACAGTGAGATATTATCAAAGCTGGGGGAACAGAACTTTGATATCTGACCCTACCATAGGTGGGGTAAGGGCATGATTATGATTCTTATTTAGTAATTTTGGTGATACGTTTGTTAATTCACAACTATTTTTCAGGCATTGGCAAGGAAATTGCTCTGGCCTTAGCTCTTCGTGAAGCTAAAGTGATAATTGCCTGTAGAGATCTCATAAGTGGCAAGCAAGCAGCAAATGACATCATCCTCAGAACCGGGAATCGCAGTGTTGTTGCCAGACACTTGGATTTGTCGTCATTGGAGTCAATACAATTGTTTGCAAACGACATTAACAAACTTGAAAGTCGACTGGACGTTTTAATTCATAATGCAGGTATCGTAGGTATGTTAGACACGTGATTTTGTGGTGCATTAGGTCACCCACTCTGCCTTTCTTTGGTGATTTGGACCACTTTGGGCCATGTCAGATACAGTAAAACTTTGGTATACTGTATTGAACTGCTTATGATGTGAAAATTCACTGAACATGTTAACTTTCAATAGGCGCGTTTTGGCGATTGACCTGGTCAATTGTGGTTTGAACACAATCTCATGTTTGGTCTGACCAAAAGAACGCACCATAGGAGATCGCCAAAATGCTTTGGTCAGACATTTTGAGACCCATGACAAGGAATTCATAAACCTTAAGAAAATGAATTCCCTTAACTTAAAACCAAATCCACTACAATAAAAGAAAAACAATTCCCTAAAATAAAAAAAAATGAGTCCACTAAACTAAAAAATACGAATTCACTAAATGAAAACAAAACTCACTAAACTAATTCATGAACTAAAAAACTAATTCACTAAACTTAAAAAAAAATAAATTTGATAAATTTAAAAAAATGAATTTCCTAAACTAAAAAGTTACTAAATTAATACAAAAAACAGATTTGTATCATTCAAACTACAGTAGAACTTCGGTATATCGAACTCGCTTATATCGAAATCCTGCTTATTCCCGCTTATATCGAAGCTTGAGCGCTGGTCCTGCCCGATGTAAATTTTAGCTTTACATATAATTCCGGATTTGGATATATCGAATCTCGGATATATCGAACTATTTTTCCCGGTCCCCTGAGGTTCGATACAACGAGATTCTACTGTAATTACACTGTACAACAGCCAAAAAAATACGGAAACACCAATAGAGCTATTTTATGTATTTTTGTATGCTGTTCACGAAAATGACTTTCGTTTTACTCTGTGACCCTCAAATTTTTTGTAATTCCCCTTTTTTTAAATTTTTAGTGACAGTTGTCAATAAAGCAGTAAATGACATACAGTATGAAGGAAATCTGGCTGTACATTAGCCTACATATTGTCACTGGCCAGCTATTAGTCCTAGGTAGGCCGTCTAGGATATAGCTAGTGACCAGTTGGTAGTGGAATTTTGTTTCCCTGATAGATTAGTGAGCCACTGGGAACATGATTGCATTATAATTTAATTGAATACACTGCAAGCAGCCATTATAGGTCTCATTGGCAGTGGACAGAATGACTCTCATTCCTAATTTGTAACCCGCCTGAAGCATAGCATCTATTGTCATGCATTGCCTACTTGCTGTTATGGCACTTTCTTTCAGAAAGTTTGCCACAGTATCCTCACTGAGAGCATTCCATTGCCAAATGACCCTTAGAAAAAGACCAGTAATACAAATCTGTTTGTGCCCTGATCCCCTTCAATTTCAATGGATGATCATTTCTCCCTCTATACTCTTGAAGGGATAAGCTGCCAAAGACGTTCTGTGACAAAAGACGTTGTGCTCACTCAATCTTTGAGAGAAGTGATGTAACACAATTCTTGCTGCCCTCCTTTGAATCATTTCAATTTCCCAAGATAAAACCTGGCTAAAAGGGATACCAAATTGGACTACAATACTCTACAATTGGCCATACAAGTGAAACACTTTCCTTTGTGCTGTCCCCTAGAACTCTACTAACCAAACGGACGGCATGCCCAGTATTCCCAATCAATTTGTCGGTGTGTTCCCTTCAGGTGACCATAGTATTTAGAATAATTCCAAGGAACTTCTGGATCTCAACCCTCTTAACCCTTACACCACCTATGCAATAAGCAAGATCAAATCGCCTTCAAGACCTGCTTATCATAAGAAACCTACATTTGTGCAGGTTTAATGGCAGATCTGCCCTATGTCATTAACATAAATGCCCTATATCATGTCAAGTCCTATATTGCCCAATGATAGCCCTATGTCATTAACATAAATGCCCTATATCATGTCAAGTCCTATATTATTAACATAAATTATGTAGAGTATGATATCTGATGTATGATGTCCATTTGCAATTAATGTTTTAATGGAACTGCAGCCCTATGAATTACCAGAGAACCTGACGTCCTAGGGCAAAATGGAGAACAGATAAATAATCAGCATAACTTATCCAATAAATCTAGCACTAAGTGAGAAATGTATTTTTTTCAAAGTAAAAATTTGTTCTTCAGTATTATCAGTACCTTCCATCATTTGCTACAACTGGTTGGAGCATGCCACCATTTTTATTTTTCTTTGACCAAATGCACAGACCACACTTTTATTTTGGTCATGTTGGTCATCCTTAGGTCTGACCAAAGTTGACCAAAGCAGCTGACCAAACCAGCGTGTGCCCCGCCAAAATGCATTGTTTCTGAAACAATGTGACCAAAAGTGACTTTAGGCGCGTTTTGGCGATTGACCTGGTCAATTGTGGTTTGACCACAATCTCATGTTTGGTCTGACCAAAAGAACTGACCAAAGGGGATCGCCAAAACGCTTTGGTCAGACATTTTGAGACCCGTGACAATGAATTCATAAAACTGAAGAAAATGAATTCCCTTAACTTAAAACCAAATCCACTACAATAAAAAAACAATTCCCTAAAATAAAAAAGAAATGAATCCACTAAACTAAAAAATACAAATTCACTAAAATGAGAACAAAACCCACTAAACTAAACTTATTCACCGCCAAAAAGACGAATTCACTAAACTTAAAAATAAATGAATTTGATAAACTTAAAAAAATAAATTTCCTAAACTAAAAAAAATTACTAAATTTATACAAAAAACAGATTTGTGTAATTTAAACTAATTATTGGTATCTTCCATCATCTGCTACAACTGGTTGGAGCATGCCGCCATTTTTATTTTTCTTTGACCAAATGCACAGACCACGCTTTTATTTTGGTCATGTTGGTCATCCTTTGGTCTGACCAAAGCAACGGACCAAACCAGCGTCTGCACCGCCAAAACGCATTGTTTCTGAAACAATGTGACCAAAAGTGACTTGGTCAATTGCCAAAACGCGCCTCATGTCAATCGCCAAAACGTGCCTATTGTTTTAATGGGCATTCAGCAGTGGTCACCATGCTGTGAAACAAACTTTTTTTGTTTCCACCTCTCTGCTTCTGTACACCTCTTTCCCCTCTTCTCTCTTCCCTTCTCCACTATGGTCACTTCCATTGAAATATAACCTTTTGTTTTGATCTTCCCCTATCTTCCCCTTGCTCCTCTCTACTCCACCATGCCACCCTAATATCGATCATAAGATCATTGTATGCATTCACCACAATCTATTTAATTCTTGATAGTGCTCTCTTGATCAGTAAAATAGAATCGCCAGCTCAAAAACATTCATGTCCCAGTTGAAAAAGAAAACCAATACAACCAATTCCATGCTATGTAAACAATAAATCCAGATTCCAGCTATGCATTTGTCTGACCTTTGGTCTCTAGTATTTAGCTAGGTAGAAAATTCCCTGTGGATTCAGTGATTGGAAAGTTATTTATTTATTTATTCAATTGTCCCCTGGACACAACTTAGGGAAAAGATTTACATGCAATACAAGTACACAGTTACAAAGACCATAATCAAAATAGGGTGGTAGTCCACCTAAAATTGGTGCCCTGCCATCCAAAGTGCAGTGCCTGTCCTCTGGGCTTCTAGCACTGCAGCATAAAGTGCAACCATGACCTGATACACTTGCTATTCATGCACTGGAATATCTGTTCTCATACCAAAAGAGGAAGGAAATTGCAGGACGATAAAGTATTATATAGGAAATGCTTATTCAGTTCTCTAGATGCAGGACAAGAGACTTTGAACTTATAACGACACAAGATCCTATAACCAGTCGAAGCTTCAAGTAGGTCAGAAATATCATGGAAGGGATGAGAAGTGGAGTGCCCAGCAGAGTATAATTCCACAAGTGTGTAGTAGGGTATCGAATACTTGAAATTCAGGAGACCATATGTTGTACAAACAGGCAGAAAGGATGGAGGCAAAATACGAGGTGTAGTAAACAGTTGAAACCAGTTCTTAAGGGGTGCATGGTATTATTAGATGCTGAAGAATGAACAGAACAACCATATGAAATGATAAGCATGACTTTCATTTTGAAAAGAACTAAAAGTTCATTGGTCTAATGACCATCGAAGTTAAAGGGCCCTAAAACACCAAGGAAGAAAAGGATGTGTCACTCCCTGTCCAGTTCCGGTTGCAAATTGATATTATTAAAGTGCTCCATAATATTATTATCTTTCATTTTTCAGCATCGAGTGTGAAAACTTTGACAGCAGACAGATTGGAGTTGACGATGGCTACGAACTACTTTGGTCCATTTCTACTCACCAACCTTTTACTTGGTAAGGACTCCAAATTTCGAGTAGTATGTGTAGGTCAGTGCTTCCCAAACATTTTGGAGGCGCGTCCCACTTCAGCCATGGTTCACGACCCTACACACTTAAAATCTAATACAAATTAGAAAAGTCACGCCATACAGTTTAGGAAAACTGGTCTAGGTGGAATGTCGAGAGGGGATAGAATTAGGAATGTATATTTTAGGGGTAGCTTGGTGCCAGGGGATATCGCCATAATAATGAAGGAAAGTAGATTGAGGTGGTGTTTGAGGCATGTTTGAGAAGGTGGGGGATGGGAGAAGCTGGCTGGGTCCATGACGGGGATGTTGGCTGTTGGAAGGACCCAGGGCAGAGGAAGACCAAGACAGACGTAGTTCCAGGTTCTGCTTAAGGATATAATGTGTGGGGTGTATGGGTCCGGTGGTGTTTTATGGCCCTTTCTAATGTTTAGACTGCACAGACACCACACTAATGGGAGGATTGTTCTTTTGGCATTAGCGGTAACCAGTTTTCCCAAGCAGCCACCTATGTCAATAATAGCTGGGTTTGCGTTGCTTCAGTGATCAGACGAGAACTGGTGTGTCCAACCCAATCAGCCGCTCCCTAGGGATGGGATGGGAACCTGGTGGGAAATAGGTGGGGTGGAGGTCCAGAACACACAGACGCAACCATGCCGCAGGAGGGATATGGCTAAAGGTATGACCACAGTTGAGTGGCACAGCACTGCACTGCAATTTACGATTAATCAAAATAATGCATCTGAATGGAGTAATTCATGCTGCAAAGTGCAGTGACGTGTCGTGCTGCAGTACGAATTCGTCCATTCAGATGTATCACTGGCGTAGCCAGGGGGAGTGTTCTATGTGTTAAAACACCTCCCAAAATTTCCGGGAAACTCTTTTGAACGATGGGAAAAAAAGTTTGTCCCCAGGGAGGGGGTACTAAGTTTATTGACGTAACACCCCTGAAGCATTTTCCTGGCTACGTCACTGAGATGTATTGTAACTGCAGTTGGCTCTTGTTATAACGAACGCGAAAGGGATGGACAATTCGTTCGTTATATGGAGAGTTCGTTATACCAAGAGGCTGAGCGGGAGCAAAGTGGGTTCAGCGCGTTTGACAAACTCGGCCTTGGCCTTTGGCCCAGTTTTGGTTTGTTTTGTTGGTGTTTTACAGCTTTTCGCCAACAAGGTCATTAGAGCCCCGTCCACCGTGTAGTTCTAATGCAGAGACACCACACTAATGCGTCGATTTTTGGGTATAAGCAGTACCCAGTCTTTCCAAGTGGCCACCCATGTCAGTACTAACTAGGGTTGCATTGCGTAACTTTAGTGATCAGACAAGAACTGGTTTGTCCAACGCAATAAGCCGTTCTCCTTTGGCCCAGGCGTGTGCCAGCGTGCAAGCCTGGTTCACGACTTTCGCCAGAACCCGGCCTCGCCTTTACTAAGGTCCCGCACACGGGTCTCTATATTACATAATGTAAAGTGGGTTTTCTTACAAAAGGCCCCGCAAATATTTTTGAACCCGTTCCCACAAAAGCTCGCACCAGCTCTGCCGAGAGAACTTGTTTTACACATTGTTTTTGGTCCCAAGCAGTTTTCATGGCTTTCTGCTTGCAAAATTTTTTCCCAAGGGCACAAAAAGATATCATTTGTTATTAGGGAGCTTGAGTTACACGTCGGTGTTCAACTTACACCGACGTAAAGCAGACGAATTGCGTACTGCGCAGGTGCACATGCCCCTATTAGGAATGTTGCATCTGCGCAGTATGGAAATCGTCTGCTTAGCGTCGGTGTACGTTGTACGAAACGTGTAACTCAAGCTCCCTATTGACCGACGACATCTAATAGCTGTTCGTTATAAAGAGAGTCATTTAGTACTGTGGGATAATGAAGGGACCAACCAACCGTTCTTTATATCGAGGGGTTCGTTATATCGATAGCCGACTGTATATTTTGATGCATCGTGAAGTGCAGTGCAGTTCTGTGCCCCTCTAGTGCGGTCTTAACCTTAAGGGCATGATGATGGAAGTAGGATTGAGAATTGAAATCTAAAGTTGGTCAGATAATGATGGACATTCTGTAAGGGTTTGGGCAAAGGTGGCCATGAAAGCAATGTACTTCTAAGGGGTGAAAGTGCAAGACATTTGCATAGCCGTTCTGATACCTGGGATCATTTATGCATATATGGTTAAGTGGACTTGGATGTGACCCACAGGCTCACTGTAGAAATCGAAAGGCCCTACTGAAACGCAGGGGAATGTCCCGTGGCGCGGTAGTTAGACCATCTATGTTGTATAAATCAGAGTTTTCAGCACTACGAAAGAACCAAGAGGTGAGGAGTAGCTGTTAGGTTTATCTCAGGGGTGCAAGTCATAGAAACAGAAGGGTTAGAGGTAGGCCTAAGGAAATGTAGGAGCAAATTGTTCTGTAGGGCATGTTACTGTGCAGCGTGGGCTTAATGAAGCGAGGTTTATGGTAAGACGGAGACAGTGGGAGTTGGCTGAGGACCTGGTGGTGAATAGGAGAGTTTGAAGGATATTAAGGCTCATTTACGTAAGGGGGGGTGACATTGTGGAAAAAATGAGAGAATGGGCTATGGTGGTAGGGGCATGCTGTTAGAAGTGAAGGGAAGGAGCTAGTTAGGTCCAAATTCAGGGATATGGAGAAGTTCACCACAGCAGACTTGGAAGCCTCAGCAATCATGGAAGCATGGAAGGCTAATCAGGCGTATAATTTTTAAATAGGTCTCATGAAAAAATCAGCCCCAGCAAAAATAATAAATTTTAGCAGTAACGTACACAGTTTTGGAACAGTTGACCTTACCAATCTCAACAGTGAGAAGAGCTATATTTCCTGGTTGACATACAGCAACTCCAAGTTAGCGATGATGCTTTACACCAAAGAACTGGCCGAAAGACTGCAAGGCACTGGTAGGTAACGTTACTCGTAAGTTATCACTCTTTTACCATTTTCTTCCGCTTTCGGAAGGGTGAAACATTCATGAGTTTGGGAGCTTCGCAGGAAAATCAGGAACTCCAGGCTGTCCGTGGGTATTACGAAGGCACGCATCCACGTCACGAAAACAGTGAGCTAGGGCAATGTTCGGTATATTACTAAGACACGTTACTAACGGCAACAACGCACGGGCGGCTTGCCACGGCAGGAAAGCAGCTATCAATTTGTATTGGAGTAAATGAATGGCACCGCACTGCCGGTGTCCCACCTCAAAGTGTCCGAGGTCTACCTCACAGTGTCTGGATGGACCCTTTGAGGTAATTTTTGAGTACCTCAGTGTCCACCACCTAGACCCTAATGCGGATGCTTAATTGACTTTTCTTCATCACAGACAATTACTGGCTGTGCATTATCAGACTTCTGACCAATCGACTGAGCTTCCCTTTTATTATTACCCACTGCAGAGCACATATGCAACGTTACTTGAATCAAAGCATAATTTATATCAAATGTTAGACTTACCATCTTGCAGATGATACAATGCTCTTCCATTTTTGGTTATGCATTCCATTTTACCTGGTTTATATTTTTACCTAGCGATTGGGGTGAAAGATGCAGGTGATGAATTATCTTTGGTGTGTACCTTTACAATGAGTACCTTTACATCCTTTGTTACCAGGACACTTGTCCGCGAGGTACCTCAGGGTTCTGTGTTGGGGCCCGCCCCCGCTTTATAATCTTGCCAGGAATGGTCTGTGTGGCCGTATGCCGATGACAACTACTTTGGCTGCTCAGCTTTTCCCTCAGAACTTCCTACTGTTCTCTCATCTTCGCCTCAGGTTCTTTCTCACCTTGCTGAGGCGGTATTCTGGGATTGATATGAAAATTCACCCTGACAAGACAAATGTCATGGTGTTCTTCTCTTCCCTGGTTGGTCATTATGTCTCTTGTGGACCTGCAGCGGTCTGTGTTCTTGGCAACCTTTTTGAATCCTTTCTTACCTTTCTACCTCATCAGCACATGCTGATTTCTATAATAAATTTGCTGTCCTATCTTTTTCTATGCCTTTGGGCCCGTGTGTCGGTGTCTAAACTAGCCTTGGTGTTTGTCGCCAAGGTTCAGGCATTGATTCGTTTCTCGGCACCTTTTCTAGCTTCTATTTCTCCAACTTGGCTATGGCCTTTCAAATTGCTTATAACAATGCTTTACGTGTGATCATCTGTATGCTGCCTCGTCATCACCTCTCTCCTGTTTGCACTAAATTCAACATTCTCCCGTTTACTTTATTCTTGCGTTTTTTCTAATATTCTGTTTCAGGCCCGTGGCCTTGCATAATCCACTGCACCCCTGCCATTATGTTGATGGTTTCTTCATGTCCTCTTTGACTGTTAGGCAAACTTGCAGGTATCGGTTTTTATGTACTCTGCCTGCCTGGGATATCAGAAAACATTTCTTCCCCATTATTTGTTTTAGCTACTGGAACATCCTTCCTTATTTGATTAGGTCTATCGTTCTTCATTGTGTGAGGCACAAATTTATGGCCAATTGCATCCATTTAATGCAAGTACTTTGCCATTATTTTTGCTCCCTAATCTTTTTCCCATGAACATTGTATCTGTGCTTTGTTTGAGTTTGAATTGGTACCTTAGTACGGTTATTGCTAATAAATAATAAATAAATAATAAATGATCTCTACTTTCAGTCTTTTGGTCCCCCAGTCTTCTCGCGCTTCATGCTTGAAGGGTTCCTCCCTGCAAACACGATACATATCAATTATGTGAATGATCTCATGTACAGTATATCTGGTTTGTATGAATCTCGCTTTTCTAGGTACAGTTCCTTCTGCCCAGTCTCAACATAACCACACTGAAGTTGCAATTATGTCATTACAAAAATAATGTTTATTCATAAAAATAGTTGTTTTTGTCAATAATTTTGCCCTAAAACACCAACTTACCAAAAGAGACCTAACTGAATAAAGTGGAAAAAGGCCAGGGCACTTGGATGTATGTTAAGTGTCCGGGGAACACTTTGACACCAGGACACTTCAAGGTATGACACCGGCCGTCTGTCCGCACGGGTGCACAGCCATCACAATTGGACATGGCAAACTCAAAGAGGGGTCAGTAAAAAGTCAGGTTGTCAGCATGTACCGACTTGCATGGGGGACAATGCACGACACTATATTCTCATGCGGTTTTCATTAAGAAAAAGAATGTCTGGCAATGGACTTCGACCCTAAGAAGCTTAATTTTGAAGAGCGTCAAAGTCTATCGGTGTCAGGACCCGCAAGAGCAAACTGTGCAACTGCAGACCATAGCGGTTGGTGGGCCCGTGCGTTGTTGCCCTAAAGCACGTATCCACCTGGATAAAACAGTAAGTTGTGGGCAAAGTTCAGTAACGTTCGAGGTGGACAGAATTCGGTAATGGTTATGGTATTATGGCATTTGCACCAGCTCCTTGTTTTTTGAGAGGTGGATACGTGTCTTAGTAATACCCTGTTTGTGAGGTGGACTGTAATCATGCTGGTTATTGAAGGGAATTGAGGGCAGTGGCTCCAAGCCAAAATGATTTGCTCACTTTATTTAAGCTACATAACTACCTACAAATGTTTTAAATAGAGAAATACTACACGAAAGAGTAGAGTTCACTACCCTCCTCGGTGAGGCAGTGGGTAGCATGCTTGATAACTGCATCAGTACTTCTAGGTTCGACACTGGACTGAGGTGGGTTGGCTTCTTTTGGGCTAGAGAGAGGCTGCGAGTGTGACTTCTTTCGCATGAAAAGTAAAACCGATGTTTCGGGTTGTGTACGATGGCATTTGCACGTCAAAGTGCCCTCTTTACTATGCACCAGGTAAATGAGGCAAAATTTCCAGCTGTAGGAGCTTGCCCCATAGCGTCGGTGGAGTGCTCCAAAGAACATTAGACGGACGATGAATAAGCATATGGGTTGCAACTTTGGTCGGCAGCTGGCCGTGGAAATACACCTTCCAGTATATCACCATCTTTGGAAATAATGTGCAAATTCACTTTTCTAGGGATCACAACATTTGTTAATCATCCAGGATTCGTAAACACTGGTCTGTTTCGCCATTTAAATCCTCTATTTCGTTGGTTTATCAATTTCAACTTCTGGCTGTTTTTCAAGGTATGATTTTGTTTTGCCTAAACACCATTTTAGTAACGGAGAAATTACTGTATAAATGTGTAAACAGGAATTCGGCAAACCTCTCCAAATACATTGAATATAAGCATCAACTTTGGGTTCTTTGTTTTGTTAGTGTTTTAGAGCCCATCAATTGCAAAGGCCATTAGATCCCCGTCCACTGCCGTCGCTCTAATGCAGAGACTGCACAGACACTACACCAATTAGATTACTTTTGGTATTAACAGTAGCCAGTTTTCCCAAGCAGCTACCCACGTCAGTACTACCTGGGATTGCATTGCTTAACTTCAGTGATCAGACGAGAACTGGTGTGTCCATCGGAATAAGCCGCTCCATAAACTTGGATGTAAGTAGCCGAGATGGGAAGGCTGTGGTATACGAGAGCTGATAGGAATAAGTATATTAGAGATAGCCTCGGGGTGTGGGACATCGTGGAAAAGATGAGGGGGAGAAGGTTAAGGTGGTATGGACACATAATGAGAAGAGGGGAGGAGGAACTCGTTAGGTCCATTTCAGGAATGCAGGTGGTTGGAAGCACGCGGTGCAGGGAGAGTCCAAAGCAGACGTGGGAGCAGATTGTCTATAAGAATATGGTAGTGTGTGGGGTGGACCGGGACCTGGTGGGAGATAGGCGGGAGTGGAGGGAGCCACTGTATTGCGCTGGACACCAGTTGTCGTCTGATCACTGAAGTTAAGCAACGTAACCCCAGATAGTGATACCATGGGTGACAGGGGAGCGGCTTATTACTTTCAACACACCAGTTCTCGTCCGATCAGTACTAACATTGTTGTTGCAATTGGCACATTCTTTGGAGATCCTCAATCACAGGAGGATGGCCCCAACAGTTATTCTAGGTGGGGACTTCAATCTTCCAGGAGTGAAGTGGGGCAGCATGCAATCAGTTGGAAATTCTGCTCTTTCAGGGGCACTTAATTCCTTCTTAGAGCAGCTGTGTTGTACTGGGTTAGAGAAGGTTGTGACCATGCCAAATCATGAGAAGGGAGGGATTTTAGACCTAGTTTTTACTAATGTGCCTAGCTCCATCAAGGATGTGAGGTGCATTAAGGGAATTAGTGATCATGCTGCAGTTAGAGTTGAGATAGTGAGAATGCTGCCAAAGTATTCCACAGTAAGTAGGATGACTTTTCAATTTCACAGAGCTGATTGGGAGTTGTTTAGGTCTTATTTAGAAGCCCAGTTGAATGATTTTCAGGTCACTGCAAATGCTTGCAGTGTTGAAGAGTCCTGGCAAAGATTCTTAGCACTTCTGGATGAAGGTACAAGACAGGCTGTCCCTATTAAGAAGAAGACAGACAGCAGGTTTCCAGAATGCTATACCCATGAAGTAAAGACAGCTTTGCATAGGCAGAGAAGAGTGAGAAATATATTTAGAAGGGAGCAGGATTCAGATAGTGAGGTCGCCCATAAGGAAGCCAGCAGAAGGGCAAAAGCTCTTATTAAAAAGGCCTACAAGGAATTCCATAGGGATGTTTTGATGGAAAGGCTCAAGAACAATCCAAAAGCTTTCTGGGGGTACCTCAAAAAGTGTAGAAAAGGGGTTTATAAGGTTCCAGCTATTAAGGACCAGTCAGGAAACCTAGTTAGTGATAGCCTTTTAGCTGCAAATATTTTTAATGATTCATTTTCAAAAACATTTGCAAATAGTGGAGATGAGTATTCACCAGTGTCAGGAAATGACTATCAAGAGCAAATGGAGGAGGTTGTTATTACAAGAGAGGGGATTGAGAAACTTTTGAATAAATTAGTGGTCCATAAGGCAGGAGGCCCTGATAACATTTCTCCATTTATTCTTCAAAGACTTTCTGGGATTGTAAGCTACTATTTGGTGGAAATTTTTAGAAAATCATTAGACAACGCCATTGTTCCATCTAGCTGGAAGCTGGCAAACGTTGTGCCAGTTTTCAAATCAGGGGATACTGCAGATTCTAAGTGCTACAGGCCAGTTTCTTTAACGAGTGTGGTATGCAAGACTTTTGAGCATATATTATTCTCACATATTATGGGATATTTGGAGAAAAATGGCATCCTTAGTGATAATCAGCATGGGTTTAGGAAAGGGAGGTCATGTGACACTCAACTGGCTTGTCTAATTGAATACATTCAAAATGCCTTAGATAAGGGTAAGTAGGTTGATGTTATATTCCTGGATTTTGAACAGGCCTTTGTCATGGTACCCCATGACAAGCTTGTTTCAAATATGTCCAAGTTAGGGATTCATAGTAAGGTTATTCAGTGGGTAAAGGCCCATCTGCAAGGCAGGCAGCAGAGAGTACTTTTTGATGGGGTAGCATCAAAATGGACACCTGTTTCATCAGGGGTACCCCAGGGAAGTGTATTAGAGCCATTACTCTATATACTTTATGTTAATGATATAGGGCTTGATATAAAATCCTTTCTTGAGTTGTTTGCAGATGACACATGCATGGCAAAGGTGGTGGAAAACGGGTTGTCTTCCTGCACAGAATTGCAGCAAGACTTAAACAAGATATATGATTGGAGTAGAAAGTGGGAGTTGCCATTGAACCTTCACAAATGTAGCTTTCTTAGAATAACCAGGTCCAAAAAGCAGGTTGATTTTTCTTATAGCATAGGTGGTGTAAGGGTTGAAAGGGTTGACACCCACAAGCACCTTGGAGTTGTCTTAAACACTTGGGGCACCTGGAAGGAGCACACTGACAAATTGATTGGGAAGGCTGGGTGTGCTCTCTGGTTGGTTAGCAGAGTGCTGGGGGACAGCACAAAGGAAGTAAAGGAAATAGCTTACTTTTCACTGGTATGGTCAATTGTGGAATACTGTAGTCCAATTTGGTTTCCGTTTAGGCAAGACCTATCTTGGGAAATTGAAATGGTCCAAAGGAGGGCAGCAAAAGTTGTGCTAAGTCGGTTCTCTTGCAGATTGAGTGTGTCAAGCGTGATCAGAGAATTAGGGTGGTACTCACTCAGTCAGAGACAAGCATCTGATAGCATTAAGCTGTTTAGCAGACTGTTGAAAATAGGTTATGAGGGTCCTTTAGATTGCAGGTTTTCCTTTGCAGACTATAGGGGGAGAAATGATCATCTGTTCAAACTGAAGGAGATCACGGCTCGAACAGACTCATATTACTGGTCCTTTTTTCCAAGGGTCATTCGGCAATGGAATGCTCTTAATGAGGATAAGGTGAAGAACTTTCTGGAAAAGGGCGCCATTATAGAGGGCCGGCGATATATGGCAGAATAGAAGTTATGCTTCAGGTTCCTTGGAGTTTTAAGATGAGTGAATTTTTAAGAATGAGAGATAATCTCTCCACTGCCAATTTGGCCTATAATGGCTGCTTGCAGTGTATTCATCTAGAACTAGAACATGGGTGGACGCTTGGGAACACTGTCGGTTTTGGCTTTTCCCTTTTATCTTTGTGACTTTTATACCTTCTTTATAATTAGTCTGGGTATATTGGGGTTTTGCCTTTTTTTAACGTCACCATGGTGGGATGGCACTTTACACCCGCACCATGGGTGACTGCCTTTTAGGGCCCTAATAACCATTGTAGTTGAAGGGCCCTAAAAACACGAACAAGTATTTCTGTGCAGACTTTGCATTAGAACTACGCTGTGGATGGGGCTCTAATGCCCTTGTAGTTGATTGGTCCTAAAATACCAAAGAAATAAAAAAATCGGTAATGAAGTGTGAATTTTCGAATCTGTGATGACTTGGCCCTCTCTGATGCCATCAAAGGACCTCATTGGTAGGTGATTTTAATGTGTAGGTAGATTGAATTTCTGTGTATTTACATTTGCTCTCTCCTCCCTAATTGGTCTTGTTTTCTAAGTTTTCACATAGGGTTTGTGCTTTTAGTTCTTTTTATTTATGTATTTATGTTTCAGACACCTAGAGAAGGTGCCCAGACCGCAATTTACATAGCAATGTTAGAAGAAACTGAAGAGTTAAGTGGCAAATATTTTGTTGATTGCAAAATCAAAAAAGAGCACAAAAAAGGAAGGGACATGACAGCTGCTAAGCAGTTGTGGACGCACACTGAAAAACTTCTTGCTTCACATCTTTGTTAACTATTATGGATTCGTTATGAATGGGATACTGTTACATTGGTAATTTCAGATTAATATTTTAGTTTAATTGGATACCTTTGTCAGCGCTTCATCATCATTCCAAACCCCTTTCCCTCCACATCAGTGAGTGGGAGCGGCTGTATTGAGATGGACATGGGAGCGGCTGTATTGAGATGGACATGGGAGCGGCTGTATTGAGATGGACATGGGAGCGGCTGTATTGAGATGGACATGGGAGCGGCTGTAATGCGTTTGACACACCAATTGGCGTCTGATCACTGAAGTAAAACAACGCAACGCCAGCTAGTACCGACATGGGTGGCTGCTCCAAGGTTGTCGTTCCATGTAGGACACGACAGGAAAGGTCTTGGAGAAGCTCCTCAGGGAATGGTTACTGAATGTCATCAGGGTAGACGCACTGGATGTAGGAAACGCATCATCCAACTCTTAAAGATGATGCGACATCCTTGGAACATTGGAAAGTGTGTTCTGAGTTTCAAAGAACCTCCTGCAAAGAGGGGCGGATCCAGGGGAGCAATGCAGCAATTGCTCCCCCTTAGTGCCTCAATGGGGCGCATGTTTCAACTGATGCATGATTCAACTTTGCAAGTAACGAGGCATTTTTGCATTGCTATCCTATTTCTATACTGCCAATCCAATCTGCAGTTGACTAAACCGCTGAAGATGGGTTATTTTCTAAGGGGCAGTAGAGGACCTACTGCAATTACTGGCTACAATTATACAAAGGGATTCTGAATATTTAAAAATATTTGGGGTGCACGTTATTTTGAAGTGCTCCCCCTTGATCAGCCCCTAGATCCGCCCCTGCCTGGAAATGATGCGGTACTTGAGGGATCGCACTATAAGCTACAAAGCTGCAGATTGATCGAGATAATGGAGTGTTACTGCTCGTGTGGCCCATAGTTGTATCCTGGTTCCTGATCAATGGAATGTCACGTATGTTAGCCTTCTAAGTGTAGAGATCCCAAGGAAAGCACATTGGTTGGGTTTGTTGATGCTGTTGCAGCACTCGTCTCACCTGTGGATGTTGACCTGGATCAACTCAAGCTAAAGTGGGTGATAAATAGGATCAGCTCATGACCTCTCTCTTGCAGTTCACAAGACAGAGATCATGGTGCTGATAAAGAGAAAGATCCCCAACATTCTACCGCTACGGGTTGGGAGAATTGATTGAGCTGCTAAGTAGCTGGGCGTCATGATGGGCAGGGGGTAAATGTTTCAAGCCAACTGATGGCCAAGGTTGGCAGACCAACATCAAGGAAGTTAAGACTGCTGATGAATGCTGTCCAGTCTCTCCTACTATGTAGAGCAGAGGTCTGGGCATAAGTTCTGAAGAAGGTGAATTACTGGAGACGACTGGCCCAGGTGCAGAATGAGGTACTATCCTCAGTGTACCACATGGTCCCTGAGTCATCATTCCTGGAAATTGCAGACATTGCTCTCATTACTAAGAAGTAAATGTTCTAGGAAGTAGAACATTTAGGAAGTAAAAGTAGGTGTTTGGAGGGGGTATGGATAGATTTGATACTACGTAATCCAATTCCTAGGTGGGCATGGGTACTTCTGCACTCATCTGCAGTCATGAAGAAACGAGCAGGTAGGAAAATCGAGCTCTGCAGAATGCCCATTCCGCTCATACCACGTTCCTCACCTGTGGCAGATGGACCACAAAGTGGAGATGATGGGTCACCTGGTCACTGGCACTGTCATCAACGCCATGCTGGCTGAAGAGACGCCTGGGTCATGGTCTCCCAATATGTCGAAAACATGCTCCATGAAAAGAAGTGTGAGCTGGACCGACTGGCGTTCCAGGCTCTTGCTACTAATTGGTGAAGGCCTAAGAGTACAACAAAGGGCAAAGCCTGTAAGAATGTGTTAAACTCTTCTGGGCTACTGTCTAAAGAGCAACGGTAGGTGTATTAGTCAGTAGTCTGGCAACGGGAGTCTGACACTCTTTGCACAAACGCATTTCACTTTCCGAAAACCACTTACCTGTGTATGACATAGTCGGGTACCCATTTGTCTACCTTAAACCTGAACCACAAGAACCAACTGTTAGGGAGAGGGGGGAGTATGCCACGCAGCCATAACAGGTTGAACGTTGTGTTATGTAGCCTGCAGGTTTCGAACTCTGGAACTCCATGGCAATTTTGCGTCTGTTACCTTTATTTCCCCCACTGATGCCGAGGCAGCGCCTACCCTAAAAAATTCAACAGCTCCATTCATAAACATCACTTCATATAGAAAGGGTTTTTCCATGCAGTGATGACATCGCACACTACACACGGGGAAGACGCATTTTGGACTTTCCTATCCATGAAGAGAAGTTATCACTCTCAGCCAGCATGGATCCTGTAACTGTCATATCACAAAGACAAGGTAACTAGCTGCTGAATTCTCAAAATTTGATGTTTATAATCCATCCATGTTCGCAATCAAATCCTCACAGAACTGCCTAGAAACCTATCCTATGTTTCAGGATTGAATTCAGTAAGATCATGAAAGTTTCATTTATGAGTTGTTCCTGGTGGATACTGCACATTATGTTTTTCGTTTTTTGTTTCGTTGGTGTTTAGGGCCCTTGAACTACAATGGTCATTAGATCGCCGGTCACTGCATAGTTCTAGTGCAGAGACTGCACAGACGCTACACTAATGCGACGATTATTGGGTATCAGCAGTACCCAGCTTTCCCAACCGGCCCCACCCATGCTAGCAGTGGCGTCACCGGGGGGGGGGGGGGTGCGGACCCAACCGGGTGGCACTGCTCTAATGGGTTGGGGATTAAGCCAAGCAGCCATAACAGGCCAAACCCTTAGGAGGCTGCTTGCAAGAGATGAGGAGATAGGTGTAGAGGATGCAGGGGGGGGGGGTGAAATTTGCAGCACCCATCGTTCTTTACTAACCACCCATGTTGGTAATAACGTGGGCTTCCGTTGCTTAACTTCAGTGATCTCACAAGAACTGATGTGTCTAACATAATTTGGCTGCACTCACACTATGACAAAAGGGGTAACACCAAAACAGAAGAAGTGGCAGAGCGCCTTTCATTCAGAGGGAGGGGCTGATACCATGGCGGCACCTTGCTGGGTGATGCCAAGCCTAGTGACGCCTTTGCATGCTAGTACTTGCTGGGGTTGTGTTGCTTCACTTCAGTGATCAGATGAGAACTTGTGTGTCCAATGCAATATGCCACTCCCTACGTTTCTGTGATCAAACGACTTCATATTTGATTACCCTGTTCGCCTCCAACAGTATAGGTTCACTAGTTGAATCTCCATACTAGAAAAAAGTGGCTTATTGTGTTGAACACACCGGTTCTCATCTGACTACTGAAGTTAAGTAACACAACCCAAGCTATTATACTCACATGGATGGCTGCTTGGAAAAGCGGGATACTAATAATACCCAAAAATTGTCGCATTAATGTAGTGTCTGTGCAATCTCTGCATTAGAACTATGCAGTGGACAGGGCTCTAATGACATTGCAGTTGAAGGACCTGTTGTCTGGTCATACCATGGTTCCATCAGTTTGGCCGTATGTAGAATATGAGTGGAAAAGTTGTCATCTTTCTCATGGCATGGTTCCCTGGTCCGAGGCCAATGTGTGCTTGAGTGGCAATGTGGGCTACTCCCCTAGCTTTATCTCTCTCAAAAATTGTTCTATTAACTCATATTCCCGTTCTTTTCTGTTTACTTAGAAGACTAAATTATCTTAGTAGGTGGAAAATATTTTGTGATTTCTTACGTGTGTGGCTGATGATCTTGGATATTGTTCAGAGATGTGGCCCTCCTGTAGGTCCTCATGAGGTGATGCTGTTGAAATGTTCTATTTTTTAGTTCAGAGTGAGAGGCATTAATCGAAGATGTGTCCGTTTTCCATTTTTAACTGAATTTAGTTTTTATTCTTATTAGAGTTTGTAGTTGTTTACTCCTTTACATACAGTACATAACACAGTATATTTTAATTTCATCCTGGTTTTTGTTAACTTCAACATTCTGACTGAAGTTCCGTTTAACAATTGTTCAGTTTCACAATTTTCTGTTTCACATTTCACAAACTTTAATTTTTCATTTAGTTAATGTTCACAATGGTCTCACTCCATCAATTGTTCAAATGTAGAGTGTTTTCAGAGTCAGATTCTTATTCTCGCTCCACATCCCTCTCCCTCACTCACTGGGAGGTGATTCTCCCATTCTGAGCTTTTCATTTATTTTTAAAGCTTTTCATTCATTTCATTTTTAAAATAACCAATGATTTTATTTTAAAAAACTATAAAAAAAAACATTCATTTAAATCCTAAAACAGTTGGGAAATTTTGGCAGTAGTTTTTTTTTCAGGATAATGCAAAGTTACATTTTTTTCAATAGATATGGGTATTTTTACAGATTGCATAGCTCTTAAAAAAATGAGAAATTTCGATATAGTGTGTTCCTATACCTAAAATTAAAAATAAGCCTTCAAATCTGCATTAATGGAGTTTTGTTAACGGCCTGTAGCTACAGGATTTTGTCTCAGCTATGCAACTCAACAGATTGTCATTCTTAGCTGCTCCAAATAGATAACTTGGAGTGCAGACTTTGTTTGCATTGCAAGATATCCAAGTCTGCACTCTTAGGTCTCTACTCTAAGTTAGCTAGTTGGAGCGCCTAAGAGTGACAATTTGCTGAGCTGCATACCTGAGACAAAATCCTGCAGCCAAATCCTCATTAATGCAGTTTTGAAGGCTTATTTTTAATTTTAGGTTAATTCTTTTAGAACTATATGATGCAATAGTTAAAAACACTCCTATCTATTGAAAAAATGTAACTTTGCTGTAAAAACTACTGCTGAAATTTTTGAACTGTTTTAGGAAATGAATGTCCCGCTCCATCAACTATACGTTTTCCCTAACCACCCATATATATATATATTTAGATTTCTTTTTTTTAAGAGTGTCCGAACTTTAAATCACAAAAAAACAAAAATAAAATTAACGAAGTGGCCATAACTATATTATTTTTTTCAAAGACAATTGTATGGCATTTAATATTTAAATATGATTTCTGGCATATGATCACCTCGACTGCCTCTCACAAAGCGAATTCTGTCACACCAATTGTGGGTCACTTTTTCCAACACATCCACTGCTATCCCTGTAATGATGTGAGTTATGTTGGTTTGTAATGCCTCAATTGTTGCTGGTTTATTGGTATAGACCAGTGACTTTCCATAACCCCACAAGAAATAATCCAATGGTGGCAAGTCACATGATCTTCGAGGCCAGTTTATGGATCCATTCCTGGAAATGGCATTATCACCAAATTGTCCGTTCAGTAAATCCATTTTTCAGTTGCTGTATGGCACGTAGCACCATCTTGCTGAAACCACATCTCTTGGACATCAATGTGACTCAAATTTGGAAAAAAATAATCTGTGATCATTGATCTGTAATGAACACCATTGACAAATTTCACAAAATGTCCTATAGGTTTGGTGAACAGAACGCTGATTTTTGTAATATACTTCCAAAAGTTTGGAATCGTTGTTGAGGCATAAATCTTTCCAGGATGATTTGCCAAAATATACTGAATCTGAATTCCTCTTATGGCTGTCAAACTGACAGTTTGCGAGTGACCCCTATCGAAAGTTAGGACAGTCTAAAAATACACCCTTTATATATATATATATAAAAATATAAAGCTAATGAGCCACTCCATGATGCTCTGGGAGAGAGTAATGGAACGTCGCCTCCGGGTTAGAACTAGTGTCCGTGGAAATCAGTTTGGGTTTATGCCAGGTAGGTCCACAATGGAGCCAATGTTCATCCTGAGACAGATGGTAGAAAAGTATAGGGCAGCAAAGAAGGACCTTGATGCCATCTTTATTGACCTGGAGAAGGCCTTTGACAGTGTTCAACGACAGGTAGTCTGGGAATTATTATGAAAAAGAGGGGTGGAAGAAGGGATTATTAGAATAATCCAAGATATGTATGATGGCTCCATAGCCAGGGTAAGGACACCTTGGGGAAACACTGGGGGCTTTCCAGTGAGAGTTGGGGTGCACCAAGGGAGTGGCGAGTTGCGTTTGACACACCAGTTCTCGTCTGATCACTGAAGTTAAGCAGCGCAAGCCCAGATAGTACTGACATGGGTGGTCGCTCGGGAAAGCTGGGTACTGCTAATACCCAATAATCGTCGCATTAGTGTAGTGTCTGTGCAGTATATGCATTAGAACTATACAGTGGACGGGTCTCTAATGACCTCGTAGTTGACGGGACCTTAAACTCCAACAAAAAAAAAGGGGGGTGCACCAAGGTTCAGCACTCAGTCCATATCTTTTCATCCTGGTTATGGATGAACTGCTGACAGGTGTAGGAGAATGGGCTCCACAGTGCCTGGCTTTTGCAGATGATTTAGGGAAGATTAGTGACTGCAGAGAGCAGATAGAGAAGGGACTAAACGATATACGAGGAGCAATGGAAAAGGGAGGGCAAAAGATTATCATGATGAAGACAGAGTATCTAGCTTTCAATTGGGATGGTCAGGATAAAAATGGGGACATATGCTCGAGAGGTGAACTGGTGAAAAAGGTGCAGGAGGTAAAGTACTTACGATCATCGTTCCACAGCAATGGTGAGATAGACTCAGATGTGACCCACAGAATCAATGGCGGGTGGTTGAAATGGAAACAGGCAAGTGGAGTCCTGTGCGATAGGAGGGTCCCGATCAAGTTGAAAGGGAAGTTGTACAGGTACAGGACAGTGGTTAGGCCAGCTATGCTATATGCATCAGAGTGTTGGGCAGTGAGAAGGAGCCATGTAAACAGAATGCAAGTAGCCGAGATGCGAATGCTGCGGTACACACGTGTGGTGTGTCAAGAGCAGATAGAATTAGGAATATGTACATTAGAGGCAGCCTGGGGGTGGTGGACATTGCTGAAAAAATGAGGGAGAATAGGCTGAGGTGGTATGGACACGTTATGAGAAGAGGGGAGGAGGAACTTGTTAGATGCATCTCAGGAATGAGGGTGGTCGGAGGCATCTGGGGTAGGGGGAGACCAAAGCAGACGTGGGAGCAGGTTGTCCGGAAGGACATGGCAGCATGCAGGGTGGATGGGGACCTAGTGGGAGACAGACGGGAGTGGAGGGCTAGAACCCGCAGACCCGACCCCGCCACAGGCGGGACAAGGGTATGATGATGATGATGATATATATATACAGGGTGTTTCTTTTAAAGGAACAAATGCCTTTTTTAAAAAATGTCCGTGAGATATGGGATAAAATGGTTAGGAAAAGGCATAGTTGATAGAGGGAGACATTCACTTCCTAAAACAGTTCAGAAATTTTGGCAGTAGATTTTTCAGCACAGTGCAAAGTTACATTTTTTTCAATACATAGGGGTAGTTTGAACTATCGCATCACATAGCTCTAAAAAATGTGAAATTTTGATATATCATGTTCCTATACCTAAAATTAAAACTACACCTTCAAAACTTCATTAATGAGTGTGCACCAATGGCCCAGGGCTACAGGAGGTTGTCTCATGTATGCAGCTCAGCAAATTGTCGCTCTTAACCACTATAACAAATTAGAACGTTTTAGTAAAGTAACGTCATAAGAGTATGCAGCTTAGCAAGTTGTCGCTCTTAGCCACTCCAACTAGCTAACTTGGAGCACAAACCAAGGTGTCATGACCCACGTTTGCTCAATGCTACCTAGTTGGGGTGGTTAAGAGTGACAATTTGCTGAGCTCCATACCTGAGACAACATTCTGTAGCCCTGGGCCAATGGTGCACACGAATTAATGTAGTTTTGAGGGAGTATTATTAATGTTAGGTATAGGAACATGATATATCAAAATTTCACATTTTTTAGAGCTATGTGATGCGATAGTTAAAACTATCCCTATCGATTGAAAAAATGTAACTTTGTATTGTCCTGAAAAACAACAGCCAAAATTTCTGAACTGTTTTAGGAAGTGAATGTACCCCTCCACCAACTATAACTTTTTCCTAACCATTTTATCCCATATCTCATAGATGTTTTAAAAAAAAGGCATTGGTTACTTTAAAAGAAACACCCTGTATATATACATGCATATATATGTATGCATGTATGCAAAATGTAGTGATTGTTTTGGAAATTTTAGGGTTCCAAAATTGTGAAAACCACTAGAAAAAGCCCTGAAATGATAGCTTGAAGTGTGATATTTCTCCATATACTGCTATCTCAATTTTGTCAAAAATGGAGAATTCCTGTTTTGATTGTAACCCCCTCAATTGTTTGGCTATAACATACTTGGATATTACATATAACACACAACTGGTTTGGTACCTACAACACCTTCAATGTGTAAGAGACGTTGGATATAACAAACAGCTATAACATGCAACTAGATGGCATACCCCACAGCTTAAGTAAGGTTATATGCTGCAAGAGTTTTGCTATCTAGGATCAGTTTTCCAAAGCAATGGGGAAATCGATCCTGACGTGGCCCATAGGATTAATGAACGATGGCTGAAGTGGAGACGGGCAAGTGGGTTTCTGTGTGACTGCTGGGCACCAATAAAGTTGAAGGGCAAAGTTTACAGAACTGTCGTTAGGCCCGCTATGCTGTATGGCTCAGAGTGTTGGGCTGTTAGGAAGACCCATGGAAGGCAAATGCAAGTGGCTTATGTGCGAATGCTAAACTACATGTGTGGGGTGTCATGATCTGACAGAATTGGAAATGACTACATTAGAGGTAGCTTGGGGGTGGCAGATATTCCAGAAGAGATGAGAGAGAAGCGTTTGAGGTGGCATGGGCATGTGATGAGGAGTTTATTAGATCCATTGTGGGACTGCAGGTAGTTGGGGGCACCAGAGGTAGAGGAAGACCAAAATTGACGTGAGAGCAGGTGGTTCAAAGGGACATGGTGGCATGTGGGGTGAAAGGGGACTTCGTGAGGGATAGGCAGGAGTGAAGGATTAGAACCCAAAGACCATACCCTGCCTCAGGCGGGAGAAGGGTGAGATGATGATGATAAAAGGATAAAATTTTCAGCAGTGTGGAATCTGGCAAAATTGCAGCTGACTTGTGTCTTGAAGTATAATTATACAAGTCTAAGTCGACTTTTTGAATACATCTTGAAATTAGCACATTGTTGTTCAGTTAACATAGCTTTGGTATCATTTAGCATTGCTTCTGTTATAACACACTCGGTTATAGCACAAAGACAGGAGCAGTCCCAAAGGTGTGTTATATCTGAGTTTGACTGTATACAGGGTGTCCGGGCACTCGGGAAGAAAAAAAACGTATTTTAGAGGGTGCCAAACTAAGCATTTTTAGCTGGGGCCAAAGTCAAGCCTTAAGAATTGGCAAGCAAAATAAGGTGTTGGTAGACATAAGGTACATGTACACGGGCAGCATCATTGGTCAGTGTACTAACATAAAAACTATCAGTGCACTGGCAGTCTGTTTACACGACGAGCTCTAAATGTCAGTGTTGTCACTGGTGAAAGCGTCGGCAGTGTACATTTGACGTCAGTGAGCCAGTGATCACTGACAGCTGTTTACATTGCCAAAGAAAACGAAGCCATGTCAGTGCCATGAGTCCAACTGCCGCTACAATTATTTAACTTTCACAGCTCTCTAACGTCCACCCTAGCTCTCTGGCCAATGGCAGAAAGCACTGGGTGGCAGCATGCCCCAACTGGGGTGTGATGAGGATTCCTCCTTCGAGATGGAGGAGAATGACCCAATTGTAGGCAGCCTCCTTAGCCCACCTGATGGTAAATCTCATACAATGGAACTGTTGAGGTTTTTCCACAAGAGGGAGGGGACCACTATGCTGATCTCACAGCACACCCCATCTGCATCTCTCTATGGGATCCTGTGCCATAGTGATACCCTCATTTCGTTACAGGGGTACACATGGTATATGCAGACACCTGGCAGCAGGGAAGCCACCCTGTGGAAGGGGTAGCTATCCTTATTTGGAATAGGTGCATGCATGTGCCAGTGGCTTTGCAGACGTCTCTGCAGGCAGTGGCAGTCTGACTGCAACTGGATGTGCCCACCACTCTATGTTCCGTCTACATGCCTCCTGGGATTGATTAGTGACGAATTGTTTTGGACACACCAGTTCTCGTCTGATCACTGAAGTTAAGTAGTGCAACCCCAGCTAGTACTGACATGGGTGGTCGCTTTGGAAAACTGGATATTGCTAAGACCCACAAATCGTCACATTTGTGCAGTGTTTGTGCAGTCTCTGCATTAAGAACTATGCTGTGGATGGGGCTCTAATGACCTTTGTACTTGAAGGGCCTAAAACACCAACAAACAACAACAACTGGGATTGATATCCCATGGGCAGACATTGATGTAAGGATGTTTGCTCCCATCTCCAATTCCCAGCATTACGTGACAGCTTTCATTAAAAACAAACACGAGCTGCAGATCGCCTTTTAATTAACTTCTATGATGGTGTTGCTGATAGGTATAACGACCCATTTTTCCCTTGGGAGCTGAGGGAAGCGGAGCAGCTGCCTGGGACACTACCCCTGATAACATCCACTATCAATTGCTACAGAATCTACTAGAGAAGGGTTTCTTCTACCTCCTTGAGGTTATTAATTATATTTGGCGGCAGCAGGAAGACCCTGCAGGCTGGCAGGAAGCTGTCATAATTCGCCTCCCAAAACCTGGGATGGAATGTAGCCTCCCGACGAATTACAGGCCCATATCATTGATGAGCTGTCTGTGTAAAGCCATGAAATGCATGATTAACTGGCACCATGTGTGGTATCTGGAATGGCACCACCATCTTGCTGATGCCCAGTGTGGCTGGTCCCCGGTGGATCATTTGATCTCACTGGAGACTGTGGTAAATGAGGATTTCTCCACAGAGAGCACTTGGTGGCTGTCTTTGATGGGGAGAAGGCATACAAGGTGTGTGAGAAAAGTAATGAGACTGATTTTTTATTTAGCAAAGTTTTTGTTTTTTTTTCAAACATCAATATTATCTCCTTCAAAGTAGTTCCCTTTGGCAGCTATACACCAGTGGAGTCGTTGTTCCCAGTCTTGGGAGCAGTGATTGAAGCCTTCAACTGGTAGGACATTTAACTGGTCGGTCACAGTGTTTTGAATGTTCTCCAGGGTTCCAAAATGACATCCTTTTAAGATATGTTTTAATTTTGGGAAAAGAAAAAAGTCACAAGGTCTCAAATCAGGTGAATAGGGGGTTGAGGAACAACGGGAATACATTTTGAGGTCAAAAATTCCCTGTTGGAAATGTCCATGTGATATGTGGCATTGTCATGATGAAGCATTCACTTGTCTGCAATGTCTGGTCTCACACAAATCACTCTTTTCCTGAGCCTTTCAAGGACACCTTGGTAAAACACTTGATTGACAGTTTGTCCTGTAGGGACAAATTCTTTATGCATGATACCTCTACTGTCAAAAAAGCAAATCAGCACTGTTTTCATCCTTGATTTGCTCATTCAAATTTTTTTTGGTTGAGGAAAAGAGTGGAGTGTGCCACGTTTCTCTTTGCCACTTTGTTTAAGGATTGTACTCAAATATCCAGGATTCATCACCTGTGATCACATGACTGCAGAATTCTTGGCCATTGTCAATCCTTTTTTGGCACCATGGAGGTATTTTGAAACTCTGGAGAACATTCAAATGACTGTGACCGACCATTTAAAAGCCCTAACAGTTGAAGCCTTCCTGTGGGAAGAACGACTTAACCAGTGTGTAGCTGCCAAAGGGAACTACTTTGAAGGAGAAAATATTCATGTTTGAAAAAAGTAAAAACTTTACTAAGTAAAAAAATCAGTCTCATTACTTTTCTCACACACCTCGTATGATACTACATGGCGCCATGGTATATTGGAGACCTTGCACTGCCCCTCTGCTAATCTGTCCCTCTTCCACCATAGCCTTTTGTCTGGCTGGGCTTTCAGAGTGCATGTGGGTAACACTGGCTCCTCGGCTTACCTGCAGGAGAATAGTGTCCCACAGGGGAGCGTCCTCAGTGTGACGCTCTTTGCTGGTCTGGTATATGGCTACCCTCCTCTGTTAACCCCTGGTACAGTCGTCCCTATTAGTGAATGACTTTGCTGTCTGGTCATGGGCCACTGCTATGCTCAGCATTGAGGGTCAACTGCAACAGGTACTAAACAGTGCCAGCATGTTTGCCCACTCTCACAGCTATCAGACAACTGCCATGCACTTCAACTGTCACTGTAAAGCTCAAAACTCAGAAATAAAGATTTTTAAAGTCATAAAAATAGAACATATGTGCGTGCTGCACATCTGATCCTCATCTGAATGGGCATCTCATGCAATGCATATGGAAGGTGAGCTTGGAATCCAAGAAGGTCCAAAGGTCCTTTATTACCTAGGTTGAGGATATAGTAGTTTGGTCGAGAAAGTAGTATTGATAGTGATAAGTATGGTGTAGCCGTGAAAAAGATAGTAAGTATGTTTTAGTAGCATTAATTTTTATTGAGTTAGATTCAAGCCATTGCTCGATTGAGGATAGCCCAATTTGGAGTTCTAAAGCATCAGACGGGCCTCTAATTAAATTAGAGAGCTTCAGATCATCAGAAAAGGCTAATAAGTCAAGAGAGAGAGGTACAACGTTAAACAGATCATTGATGAAGAGAGAGAATAGCAGTGGGCTCAAAATACTTCCTTGGGGTACCCCCTCGATTGTGTGTAATAGTGGGGGCTGATGTGCTGTCCTAACTTAACGATATTGACATGGTTTGTCAACAAAAGCAACTCCTAACCCTTTTCCCACCTATGGCAGGGTCGGGTACCCATTTGCCCCTTTGAATGGACACAGGGTGTTATATTAGACAGTTTTTTCTGCAGCTGGTTGCCGGCCAAAGCTGCACCCCTATGCTTATTTATCATCGTTCTAGTGTTCATTGGGGAATGCTACCGACGCCAGGGGGCAAGCTCCTACACCTGGAAATTTTTGCCTCATCTACCCGTTGCATAGTAGAGAGGGTTCTTTTACGTGCAAGCGCCATCGTACACCCACACGGGACCTCGGTTTTACTTCTCATCCGAATGAAGGCGCACTTGCGGCTTCTCTCTCGCCCGAAAGAAGCCGACCCACCACGGTCTAGTATCGAACCTAGAACTACTGGCGTATTTGCCGAGTGAGCTAACCACTATGCCACCGCGGCACATGGTTTGTCAAATAACTAAATACAGTCTAAATCGTTTATAACGAACTTCAAGGGACCGGCTGTTTTTGTACGTTGTAGCCGATGTTCACTAAACGCGGTACTATTGATTTTAATGAAGGAATAATTGCCAATAGGGTTATGTTTATTACAGTAGGCTATAATTATTGTAACAGGTATATTTATTTGCATATGACATCACAATTTACAGTATTAAAAAAATTCAGAGCAATATCCATATTGTACATAGGCATATATTGTGTAATTTTAAAATATAGTATACAAGTACATGGATACATGTATATAGAGTGTACAGTATGTAAATTCAAAGAAAGAACTCTGTAATTTTTGGTTGGCATCTAACTTGTAGTGCTGTGAGGAATTTGTTTTCAATTGATGAGGAAATGCCTCAGAAGGCTTCCTTAAGGGTTTGGGGTGTGTCAGTTGTGTGAAGAAATGCTCTTATGGTTGAACAAGCAGCATACACTTTAGCTACAGTAGGAATTTTTCCAAAATCATTTTCTGATTCTTGGGAAACATCTTCAGGATGTATCTCTTCAGTTTTCTGGTGACACTGAATGATATCAATATCTGATAATTCTTCACATGTAATGATCTCATCATCCACCTCCACATAGTCATCAGCAGAGCAGTCAGAAATGAGAAGGGAAACAAGTTGCAAATCGCTGTGTGCATGATCTTCCCATGTGGTTCTGGGTTGTACATCCTTGTTTAGACAATGACGAAAACAGTTGGCAATGGTCTCCTTCCTCACAGAATCCCATGCCTTTGATATCATTAATATAGCATCAAGAACACTAATTTTTGTATCATCCTTATTTTCTGTTTTCTCTATGACTTTGTAAACCAGTTCTTTTCGAAATGATACCTTCAGACTTCGGATAACTCCTTGGTCCATTGGCTGAAGAACAGACGTGCAGTTTGGAGGCAGGAAAATTAGTTTAATTTGTTTCAATCCTTCAACCGGAGGATGGGATGGGCAATTGTCCACAAGTAAAATTATACATCTTTTTTGCTTCAAAAGTTCACTGTCCCAATTTTTAAGAGTCTTTTCCAAGGTAGTCGACGTCATCCAGGCCTTTTTATTGAAATCATAGTCAACAGGGAGATTATTAACATGTTTAAAACATCGTGGCATTTTACTTTTTCCAATCACCAACAACTTTCTTTTTATAGAACCAGTCATGTTGGCGGCAACAAGAACTGTAACTCTTTCTTTTGACAGTTTCAGCCATACATTTTCAACCCAGTCACCCATTATTGCTTGGTCAACAGCAGCTGACTCACCTGAAATTTTTGCATGAATGATATTATGCCGAGATCGAAATCATTGAATCCATGAAGTGGTGCACTTGAACGATTCCTTCTTCAGAAGTACACCAAATTGTTCAGCCTTTGCCTGGAGCATGGGCCCACTCACTGGTACATTATTTGCACGTTGTTGCTTGAACCAATCTAGCAAAGCATTTTCAATGTCAGTGTGATTAGATGAGCGAATTCGTTTTACCTTTCCACACTTAAGAAATTGGGCTTTAATTTTTTCCTGGCGTTTAATCATTCCAGCAATTGTTGAGCGTGATGTATGAAATTCATAGGCAAGCCTGCTTGCAGACTCTCACAACTCAACTCTGGCAATTATGTGAAACTGTTTCTCAATGGAGAACTGCTGCCGTGGCATGTTGTCATTTAGAAAGACAGAACTCAACTGAAAAGCCGTTTGTCAAATTCTTAGAGGCTATGGTCATAGGTTTAAAGTTAATAGAAAGACAGGATGTGGACTGGATGCAGTAACCAATATTTCAAAAGGCACTGTCAATAGAAATGTGTTTGCTTTAGCCGATTTGTACGTTATAAGCAACATTAGTGCTTTTTTCCCATAGGCTTTCATGGTTCCAACTATTTTGTTCTTTAAATCCGATTGTACATTATATCCGGTGTCGTTGTAAACGATTTCGACTGTATAAAGTAAACAGTAGATTCGTTTCAGTTGAGCAGTAAAGCCATGTTGACGAGGGTAAATGAGGTGCCTAGACCAAAATACTAGTTTATCAAAGAGTATCCTTTCAGATATTTTGGCCGTAGGAGCAATCAACGAGATGGGTCTCTAATTTAATGGGCTAGTACGAGAGCCCAATTTGAAAATGGGTAAAACATGAGCCGATTTCCACATAGGAGGGACTTCCGCAGATATTACACACCATGAAAACAGTTGTGCAAGGGTAGGAGCCAATAGATAATGGTATGCTTTTATCACCACTGCCGGCATTAGGTCAGGGCCAGTGGAGAAAGTAGGTTTGAGTTGGTTTATAGCTCTCACCACATTGCTAGAATCTATTTTGGACAAATGTAAGGTCTCAGAGGCCATGGATAATGGATAGGGATAAGGGGTACAAGGCAAAAGTTGACCTCGTGGTCACTCGGAGCTTGAAAGTGCTTTGCAAAAAGACAGCAAACATCGTTAGGTTCTAAAATGTGGTCCTCCCCTATATTCAGGGTTATGGGTAAGGTCGGTTTAGCCACATATTGATTATAGTTCTTCCACAACTCAGCTGAGGAATTCATATTGTTTGCCAGGTAGGATAAAAAACGATGCCTATCAAGATTTAGCAGACTCTTAACAGTCCTCCTATAGTGAGCAAAGTTATATAAAAGAACAGGGGAAGGCTTTTGCTTTTTCAGAGAAAATGCATGCCGTTTCTTATTGAAAGCCTTTATTAATTCGGGGCTGAACCAATGAGGATAGTGGTCATTTTGTCTGATCAGCGTTTTTCTTGGAACAAATCTTGCAAAGGCATCACTTAGATACGAATAGTATTGGTCTACTGCCTGTGTGACAGTATTGCAGGAAAAGATAGGACCCCAGTCTAAATTCTCTAGATGCATATAAAGTCCAATCCAATCACCACCCCTCCAGTTAAATCCATAGTTTGACAGAGGGGTGGGAGCTAGCATAGGCAGATCTATTATCATAAGACAGAGGCTGAACTCCCTCAATAATCCCAGCCACATCAGCAAAGCAAAGGTCCAATAATCGCTGATTGGCATTTAAAATAGAATTTAGTTGAGCCAGCTTTCTGGATGTCACCAGTGCTATAACACCCGCAGCCTTACTGGGATATAAGGTCCCTAAATAGATGGGAGGGGACAGGTCCTAGTTAATATTTGGAACATTAAAGTCCCCCACTACAATAATATTAGAGAGTTTGGATAATAAAGCCTGAATCTTCACCAGGGCAGATAGAAAAGTGGAGGTGGAAAGTCCAGGGGAAAAATAACAGACAAGAAACGTCAAGGGCGGCAGACCCTTCAAATAGAATACTTTAATAGCAAGAATATTTTCACTAGCATTATCGTCCATAATCAGTTGAGTCCTAAAATGTAATAGATTATTATTTACCGCCAGCAACATGCCAACACCACGGTATTGACCAGGTTTGTCTAAGCGAATTACTTAGAAGTATGGGGGAAAGTAATTAGAAGAAGAAATATCTGGGGAAAGCCAGGTCTCAGTAAGGATCATTATGTGATAATCCATTAGTAGAGTGTTAGTGAGGAAATCGTGACTTTTAGTTCGAAGCCCACGAACGTTCTGATAGTAAATTTTTAGACTGACCTGGGTGGTCCCCAAAGGAATACTTAAACATGGCATATTAACTGGAGGGTGGATGAAGGCGCTCCTCTCTAGTGCATGTTGCACCTGTTATATTGCCATCAGCTATGGTCGGTCGAGCTTGAGGCTGGTACCAGGACTCAATGGCTTGGTTCTCAAAAAACCTACCTTTGGAGGTCTTATATTTGGCCCCTTCTGGCCATAAATCAGCATTCAGCAAATGATCTTCCTGATCTTCCTTCACTATGACTAAAAAGGAAGAGTATTAGTTGAATTTAGATTTTAATTTGTGTATAGCAATTACCTCGGTGAGGTCGTTGTTTAACAGGTGTTGAAGAATACACTGACAGGTCACGGACGGACCAAATCTAGTCAGAAATAGGCGATATTTCCTAGCCATAGGAGCAGTATGAAGGAGAGATATTTTAGCATGTCCATCAAGCAGAGAACTCTGGTTTGGTCTTCTATTCCTTGACCTGGAATAAACTGGAAAAGGCTGGTTTTCATTAGTAGAATGAGTTGATGCTTTCACAGCTGATACAAAAGACTCAGGTGGTAAAGATGGTGTGGAAGAATTTCATATTTTAGAGGCATGTACATGATGAGAGGAGTGAGGTTTGGTCACAATAGAGACATAAGAAGGTTTAGATTTCTTCTGCACTTCATGTTTCTTAGGACAGTGTTCATCTATCATAAAAGCTTTAAATGAAGAGAGTTCGGCCTTCAACTCAGGAATATCCCCTGATAGCTTAGGAACGGAGGCCTTCAATTCGGTAAGATCATTCAGAATTTTAGGCGCCCCTGCCTTTAATTCAGCAATATCCATTGCCATTTTAGGGACCATAGATACAAACTCACGAATTGCATGGGTTAGTTATAAGAGTGGTTGAAGATTCTCTATCGGCTTGTTGACAATGTGACCCAGGTGATCAATAGGTTGGGCAACTAAAGGGGGTCGACTTTACTGCCGCTGAGGCCTTTGGAGGACTTACCGACGGACAGGGAGGGGTACGAATGGGAGAGTTTTCATTCTGAGCAGCAACATACAAACCACATTTGTATTATGGGGCCAACAGAGGCAGCTCACTAGCCCCAACCTTCAAACAGTCCCCATGTGTGCGATGCAAGCATAAGATACATTTAATTGAGACACTCTTAGAATGGATGTGGCATGTTCCCAAAGAGGGCATGATAATGTTTGGTAACCTCAAATTACAAAGTGAAAAAGAGACTTACCAACAACCAAGATTATTATCCATAATAATGATAAGAAGATAACATTAAAACCATTACAGTATAAATTAGTAATACCCACGAAACAAGGACAATTGTATGGTTAATTGATACACCAAAACACGAGAGCACAAAAAACACATCCAGCCTTGATGAAGCGCCTTTGGTCACCTGCAAGAGCATAATTTGCAACAGATTGAATGCTTTCCCACCTCACCTGTGGAAGACTGAAGTCCCCACCTAGAATAACTGTTGGGACCTTCCTCCTATGATTGAGGATTTCCAAAGAATGTGCAATCTGAAAAAAACAAATTTTGATCATTTCCTGGCGGACAGTAGAAGGAAATGACATAGCCCCCCTTGCTGAACCAGAATTGCTTTTTAGAGAAATTGTATTACTTTTAGTGATTTTTTTTTGCATTTTGCCAAATTACAGTATATCTGAAAACGATAAGAAAAGTTATATCACAATTTTAGGATTCACAAATGGGATTCATCTGAGTTTTCTGAAGACACCTGTGGAGACACCTTTTCTGGATGCTCTTTAAAGTGGTTAGCAGGCTGCTTTCTGTCAGTCACATAGTTTGGTGCAAAATCCTCATCAGTGAAGATGTCACGATTGAATGGATATATTCCTGTGCACCGACACCCCAGAGAAATATTAGCTGGGGTCATTGAAAGTGGATAAGCTCGAGTAACAAGTTGTGGAATGTCATAAATTATCCTTGTTTTCCCTGGATTATTAATCATCCGGTCATCACAAGCTGAGTTAAAAAATTTCTTAATGGTCCATAAACAGCATGGTCAAGTGGTTGTAGCTTGTGTGAACAATGTGGGGGAAATGACAACATGATGATTCCATTGGATTTAGCAAAATTGAGCCCCTCTATGCTAAGGTGAGAACCATGATTATCAAGAAGAAGCAGGCATGGGTTCTCAGGGGTGCTCTTTGCATGCTATGGAAATGATGTAAAACTAAGGCAAAGTTGGCTTCTTGCATCCACCTTGATTTATTTGCAGTTCCATCAGAACCTGCAGGTGCAGTAGCTATGAAGCACTTATTATATTTTACTCAGGAATACAAAGAAGGGTGGGATATGGTTTCCAATTGCAGAGACAGCCCAAGCCAAAGTCACAAGTGTACCCCTTTCTGCAGAAACTATTGCACCAATTTGTTTGGATCTTTTGCGAGCAACAATTTTATCTGTTCTCTGCACTGATGTGACCCCAGTTTCACCCATGTTCCAAAATTCGTGAGGTTGAAAATGATGTCTTCCAAGGACTATTGCCAAATTATTGAAAAAGTATTCCACATTTGTTTGGTTGAAGCTTGAAGCTCATGCTAAGCTGGTCATCTCTGGTTTTTATAAGGAAAGAGTAGGGTGTCGTTTTAAAAAACTAGCAAACCACTCAGATCCAGCACACTCATTTTTATTCCAAGATTTAGGTCATGAAATTGAATTTGCCACACAAAGATCATAAGCAAGGGTTTTGATTTCTTTTGGTGTTAAACCATAGTAAATTTCTGCAGCTTGAAGAATGTATTGTTTTAACTCCTTATCATCATCATAAGAAAAAACCTTTCTGTTTGGAAAATAACCAATGCTGGTGGAAGGCTGGACTCGCTTTTCATCATCAATTTCATCTTGAGAAATTGTTTTGCAGTATCTTGCTAAAGTGCGATAGTTAATTTGATAATCAGCTGCAGCTTTAGAAAAGAGAGATTATAATCCCTCTTTTCTAACTTTCCTCACTGCTGTAAGCATGATGTCTGGAGTAATTTCTCCATGGTTTGTCTCTTTTTTTTTATAATTTCTAACCATGTTAACCTGAAATAAGTAACAAAACTTTTCAAACAGCTGCCAGGAATGGTTGTCGCATGTGACAACCATCCCCAGGGATTTTGTGACAACTAGCCTCATGTGCATTTTGGAAACATCACAATATGGCAGAAACGCCATAGAACCTATCTTCACTATTGATATTGAATAACATCATGCAATATTGTAGGATAACAGAAAACAAGTAGAGAGACTGACTTCATTGAATAAAGACAAAATAATCTCAATTCATTATATCATTCAATGAATACTCACAGTTGAAAAAACCCAAAAACAACCAACAAAATCCAAAGAATTGTCATGAGGTACTCAAAACTATATACATATACTGGGAATGATGGGAACATTGAGTGGTTCAAGTCAAAGCCATGAAGTGGCAGTAGTAACTGAGAAGTGAGATTTGTGACAACCTGCCCCAGTCTCCCCTATTCTAAGTTCTTCTGTTCAGGAGAAATGCACTTCTAATGTAATGAATGCACATATTTTAATTAGAAAATTGTTAAATCTTTTGCTGAAGGATTATATCTTGCTTTAATACAGCTTTATTTAGCCATTGCAGTATTCATACCAATTCCTGAGATTTAGAAAGCAGTTTCATGATGCCTTGCCCTTCTAAGCTTCTCTCTTAAGCCGATCTTACAATTCTTTTTAGATGGCTAACAAAATGGATCTTGTTTTAACTTATTTTCTCTTAACAATAAATAATAACTTTATAAAGAAGGATGCTTCAGCAAATGTATACTATTGTATTTCCCTTATTTTTCCTGCTTCTTGTTATTTGAATTGTAGCAAATATTATATTCTTTCAATTCCTTTGATGACTTAGACTTTAAAGATTTCAGTAGTTCTTCAAAGCTCTCTAGTTAATTTAAATAATTTAAAATGACATATTCAATAATATAGTGTTTCTTAAAATCCTATAATTAATGAATGTTACCTATTCATTAAATTATTAATATACTGTTTAAAAATATCAGTAAATTAAAATGTATCTTTACCTCCAAATGCAATTATCGGGGTATTGAAATATTTATTTTCTAGGTTTTCGTCAAAAGCTGGATCTAGTAGCTTTCCTTCACTTACATCTACAATTTTTTGTTCTTTGGCATGCCATAAAATCTGATGCCATTGTTATTTCTTCTTTCTTGAGATCAACAGTTGAAGGACACATTTAGGTTACTAAAGCAAAGTATGCATTTTAAACTCAGTGTTATATAAGATATAGTAGATATATTTAAACTTTGTGTTATATAAGATATATTAAGATTCATTGAAAACACTTCTACTCCCTTCAATGAGCACAGAACAAAGAAAGCTTTCCATGAACAAAGAAATTGTGATATAGAATATTAAAGGTGGCTATACACTCCAATTGGTTGTCATGACCACTGATACAATAAATTGGAGAGTGTGTAGCTGACTTTCTCTCACCAATGCTGGCATGACTCATATCCTGTCAGCTCCTCCCTTTTGGATAATAACTATTCTTTGCTTTTACTATTCAGATAAAGGGAACTTTTTAACCCTTAACTGGTGATGTGGAGTCTGTGAGACTCCTTGCCATCAATTTGCTATTGTAATTTTTTGAATTATCCTCAGCCATCCTTGGGTCTTTCAGTACCTTCAAATAATAGTAAAATACAATAGTGGACAAAATTTTAAGCCTATATCTGCAATAGACCCTGAGCTACAGGCAAATTGGAGTCTGTGAGACTCAATGTCACCCTTTATGTAACTTTCCGTCATTAGTCTGTGAGACTCCACATCAACCTTTATGCAACTTTTCTTCAGTAACTATTTCATGTACAGTATTTGTATTTAACTTTATAGAAATAAAATTTAAAAATCACTTCTGTTTTGATTTCATTTAATCTATATGGAAATTCTTCTCTTATTTAACCGATTGGTCATTAAATGGTCAATTTCTCATGGTGATTTTATTGCATTTTTCTCTACAAAGATGCTAACAACTATTCCAGTTGCCAATTGATATTGGAGATGATATTAAAATAGTGCAGGATATGTATTGTATGATGGTCACGTGTACACTGTCATGTGTAGTAGGATGGTAATGATTACTTCACAGAATGCTGGAGGATTACAAGTTTGAGTTGTGGTGCATCAAACCCCAAAATGCTGACTGGTTAGGTGATATGTAGATAGGCTTTGTGACTAAGGGGACGTCCAGAAGGGCCAACAAGATAGAAAAGGGGGCCTGTGGTGGGGGAGTTCTCTACAGGGGTTAGGTGGTGTCAAATGTGAGAATTGTAGTGTGGATGGTGAGAAGGGATGTGGTGGGAGACAGGTGGGATTAGAGGGCTAGGACCCACAGATGCAACTTTTACACAGGCAAGATAATTTTATAATGATGATGAATAATTGATATTGTGGATTTTAGGCTATGTTTCAAAAAGTGAATGTTGAAGGTTGTCACACTTTGGTACCTTGTCTTTTGATAGCTTATCACACTAGCTGGTGAAGGGGTGAAGATAATTTTCACAAAGATGTTTAGAAATGAAAAGATTTTGTGGATAAGGAGTAAAGGGGCATATTTTGGGACAATTAATAAAAAAAATCTAAATTTTTTCTCTCATTACTCTAGTACAATTTGAACTTTCATATCCAGGCCTGGCTCATGAGTTTCAGTGGCCCAAGGGAAATGGGTTCATCACCGCCCCCTCATTAAATTTAATGCAGTTCTAAATTGTCAGTGTCCTTCAGGCCATTGGGATTTGTCCCATTGTTAATGCATTGCAATGCATTATTTGCACCTCAAGAAAGCTAACATTTAGAAAAGGCCCCACCAATCACAGAAGTTTGGAAACCCCAGGACTATATACATTTAAATGACTCATAGACTGCATGGCAAAGAAGTAACTCTGAAATTAGCCACCACTTTAAAATGTGTGACCCGAGGCAGTTGCCTAGGTTTGCTTGCCCCTTTGGCTGCCTGTGTTCTTATCACTTAGGGGATTAAGGACCAAAGCTTTTGTTCTACCATGTCGCTGAATAAATGACATTTTACAGTGTACAGTATATAAGGCAGAAATAGTATTTTTAGGCAGCATTAAACAGTATTGAAAATAACAGTATGGCTTGCTGCTCTAGTGCATCTTTTGAATATGGCGATGAAGACATGTATTTTCAGTATAATGAGAATGGTGAAGACATTTGTGACATTGATGATGTTGATGAAGAATATGTGTGTGAACATGAAGACAGTTCACAGTCAGACAGTTCCCAAAATAGGGAGTCACATGAAAGTGTTAGTGAAGAACAACAACACCCTACCAAACAGCCAAAGTATTTCTATGGAATGAACATGTTTAAATGGTTAAGACAACCACCATCCAGGAATGTTAGAACACCAAAGCATAACATTATTGTTCACCTGCCTGTATTAAGAGGACCAGCAGCTGATGATTCTGCAACCCCAGAAATCATATGGAAGCAGTTATGTGATACTCAGATGCTTGCATTATTGGTAAATTGGACCAATGTGAAATTAATGAGCATGAGAAGGAAATATGCAAATGAAGATCATTCAGATATTCAAGATACTGACAACAGAAATGATAGCATTTATAGGACTACTATGTTGTAGTGCATCTTTCACCTTATTATGAGTGGAAAACGATTTAAAAATTTGCTTTCATATTTTAGGTTTGACAACCCACATGATAGAAATGAAAAACAACTGGTAAATCCTGCTGCAGCAGTAAGTGATATTTTAGAAACTTTTTTAAAAATGCACAAGCTGTGTTCTTATTTGGCATCTATGCATGTGTAGATGAGATGCTTTTGGGATTCAGGGGTTGCTGCAGATTCAAAATGTTTATACCAAGTAAAGCTTCCAAATATGGTATAAAGATGATGGTGCTGACAGATGCTCGGAGTGGTTATGCTCTTAATGGATACATTTATTGTGGTAAACGTACTGATGGCATTGGATTATTTAGTAATGAAAAGAAGTTATCCAAACCAACCCAAGCTGTACTGAGGTTGGGAAAACCTATCTATAACACCAACATCAATATTGCGGGGGATAACTGGTTTAGTTCTGTTGAGCTAATTCAAGAACTAAAAGAAAGAAAACTCACATATGTGGGGATGTTAAGAAAAACCAAAAAAGGAATGCCAAGGCAATTTTTGGAGTTCCATGGCAAGGGAATTGGAACATGCACATTTGCATTTACCAAGGAAATTACATTAGTACTGTGTTTCCCTGAAAATAAGACCTAGCCAAAAAGTAAGACCTACCAAGATTTTTCCAGATGTGCTTAATATAAGCCCTTCCCTGAAAATAAGTCCTATGAAAGCCCTAAAGGCTGCCACACACTATCCAACTTGTTGGGCCAACCTCCCAACCAACCCAACAAATTGTGTAGTCTGTAGGCGTGTTGTGCAACCATTCCAACATTTGGGCAAGTTGGTTGGATGAAACCATCCAACCGCTGGCTCCTCCTCCCAATCACCCAACACATGGTATAGTCTGTGTCATGGTTGACCGTGGGGCAAAGGAGCACAAAGAGCACATCCGTTTTTGTTTTCCTGCATCTGATAGGGTGATTTCATTTGAGGGAGTGGTGAGTATAGAGCATTGATTCTCAACCACTGTGCCACGAGATTGAAGAAATGTGCCACCACTGGGAATAGTCATTTGTTCACTTCTGCCTAGGAGGGACTTGCTGAAGCAATGGGCATGAATATTACTGTTCTTACTACTTGCTAAAAAGCATAGGGCTAAGCTACAAGTAGCAGGCGAGGGTACCCATCTTGTCTCTCCGAGTGGACACAAGGGCGATATATTGCACAGTGTTTTCCCTCACCCAGCTGCTGACAAAAGCTGCAACCCCTATCCTTTCTATCGTCTCTCTACTGTTCGTTGGGACCCAGGGGGTGAGGTCCTTTACCTGGAAATTTTGCTTCCTCTATCCGTTCAATAATAGAGATGGTTCTTTCACATGCAGATGTCATGATATGTGATGCAGAACCTCGGTTTACTGTACCCGTGTGTGCCCGGGGTAGAATAGGCACACTGCATACCTGCATATTGTAAGAGGCGACAAAAAGGGGTGGCTTTTTCTTGCCCCAGTCCGGACAACACCATTTTCATCCTATCCTATGACGTGTTCTGGACAGGGCGATACCAACATCGTGGTTGTTTGAGCGTTTGGTCTGACTTGTTCTCGGTCGATGTAGGCTCCTCACAGAGGTGACCGTAAACAAACGCCTACCCGCGTGTTTGCCATGCGTTGAAACCCGTACCCTGGGAAAAGCAGATCCTGGTGGTTGAGGAGGCGTATGCCCTGCGATGTCTCTTGGCCACTCCACACTGGTGAGGTGGCTGACAGACATCGGGGACTAGGGTTGCGATCCAAGGTCTCCAAAACATCACTTTGGCCACAGCTTCTAGGGAAAACGGGAGGCCAAGGCAGTAGCCCGCTCTTGGTCAATCGGCCAGGGGCGCATAAGTGGTTATGCCTCCTAGGGTGACTGTAAGTGGACCGGCAGTCAACCCCGATGCCAATGGTCTGGTACTCGGGGATTATGCCACCCTAACGGTATCCTGCCCGAGGAAACTCGGCGACCCGAATGGGCGTCCCCTCGTTGGGCTCCGTGGTGGGTAAGACCTGTGGGCAGCGAAAACATAATTATCTAAAATTATGGCAAATATAAAACAGAGGCTGGGGGCCTCTACAAATAACCCCAACCCTCCCCCTTCTTTACTTTTACTGACTTGTGTTGAGCCGGAAGATGGCGGCTCGGTCCCAACCAACTGAGTGGGCCAGCTGCCACTGAGCTGATGGAGACATGTACTGCTCCAAAAAAGAGGCCGCGTTCCCCCAGTAAGCCAACTGGATCAGGGAACGAACCTGTGGCATGTACGGCATCGGCACCTGCCCTTAACAAGAGGCAACGACCTCTTAGCCTTAAGGTGCAGGGTTCCACGGCCGATGCACAGCATGTTCCTGCATCTAAGATTTCTGGTGCAGTCAAACAACCATCCATACCTTCTTCCTCTCCTCCCCGGTTAATTTCCATCTCTGGGGAGGATGGTGCAGCCTTGGGGAAGGCGTAGCCCTTCCTTATCACCAAAGCCATCAAGGGCGTTGTCGGTGACGTGACTTCGGTCAACAAACTGTGCAATGGCACCTTGTTGGTGGAGGCATCTGCCCCTCACCAGATAGAGGCACTACTGAAACTGCAGAAACTCGGTGATATCCCCGTTGTGGTTGAACCCCATCGCACCTTAAACACCAGTAGAGGTGTGGTGCGGTGCCCTGACCTACACGGGGAATCAGAAGAGCAGATAGCAGAGGAGCTCAGGGACCAGGGTGTGGTGGCTGTTCGCCACAACTTCGTCCGACGGGATGGAGAATCCCGCCCATCTGACACCATGGTGCTGACCTTTGGTAGGGCCAAGGTGCCAGAGTACATCATGGCTGGCTACCTCCACTTGCCTGTCTGTGCCTTCATCCCGAGCCCGCTTCGGTGCATCAAGTGCCAGCGATATGGCCATTGACAGAATTCGTGTTCTGCCAAGGCCATGTGTGGCACTTGTGGACTGGGTGACCACTCCCCTGAACCATGTAAGACTGCACCTCTCTGCATAAACTGTAAGGGCAACCACCCCGCCTCTTCCCGCCTCTGCTGTGTTCTCTGTCTGTACCCAGACGGACACCCTACCTCAGCTCCCCCTCTCATCCGTTTAACGCCCTCTCGGGCCCATGGGGTCCATGGGGTGCCGGTTTGTGCAAGCATTGGCTGCCAGACGGACCCCGACCCCATTTCCATGGCTTGTTCCAGCTCCACCACCGCCTCTGGCCCATGCATGGGTCCCCCCCAATAATGGCGGTGCCAGCTTCTTTGGAGGCCCCAGATGCCACTCATCAAAGAGAGGCATCTCCCTTAAAGGCCTCCCTCCCTGTCCCAGTCCAGCCAACCTCCTCCACGGAGGGGGCGGTGGGTGTGACAGGAGGAAAGATAGTAGGGACACCCCCACTACTGATGTGGGCCATGGGTCCTTGGTTCGTCCACCCAAGCTCTCTGGCCAACGGCCACTTTTGGTGCCCAAAGTGGGGCACAATGGGGATTCCTCCTCTGGTAGCAAAGAAGCCACCCTGTGGGAGGGGTGGCTATCCTTATCCAGGATGGGTGCATGCATGTGCCAGGGGCTTTGCAGACGCCTCTGCAAGCAGTGGCAGTCTCGTTGCAACTGGATGTGCCCACCACTCTATGTTTCCTCTACATGCCTCTTGGGATTGATATCCCATGGGCAGACCTCGACTCCCTCAGTGCCCAGCTTCCAAGACCCTTCTTTATTATGGGTGATTTTAATGCCCATAATCCCCAATGGGGCTGGGACAGTCACAATCCACGAGGGCGCCTTGTGGAACAATGGGTGTCACACAATGGCCTCATTGTTCTCAACACAGGTGCCCCCACACATATGATGACTGCCACTGGTGGCCTGTCATGTATAGACCGTTCCATCTGCTCTCCTGGGTTAGCACCAGGTTTGCAGTGGAAGGTCTTGTCAGACCCTTGTGGAAGTGATCACTTCCCCATCAAGATTAGCAGTGGAGATGGGGCATTACCCCAGCACCCACCACGGTGGTGTCTGCGTCGGGCGGACTGGGAGGAGTTCGCCCGCCATATCTACTTTCGCCCACTGTGTGGTTTTGATGGGGTAAACGACCTAGTGAGTCACTTCACCGAAGTGGTGG
>JAAFCE010006949.1:2143318-2156496 GCA_013389805.1 Trigoniulus corallinus
GACTTGCAGTTGCCTCATGCTGATGATGTGTATGTTGTGGGAATACAGATTCTTGCCCAGAATGTTGTGGTTGAGAGGGAGGTCCATGATGTTGGCAAACAGCTTCAGAAGTCAGTAGTTGCTGACTTGCAGTTGCCTCATGCTGATGATGTGTATGTTGTGGGAATACATATTCTGGCCCAGAATGTTGTGGTTGAGAGGGAGGTCCATGATGTTGGCAAACAGCTTCAGAAGTCAGTAGTTGCTGACTTGCAGTTGCCTCACACTGATGATGTGTATGTTGTGGGAATACAGCATTTGGCCCATAATGCTGTGGTTGAGTGGTGGGTCCATGATGTTGGCAAACAGCTTCAGAAGTCAGTAGTTGCTGACTTGCAGTTGCCTCATGCTGATGTGTGTGTTGTGGGAATACAGCATCTTGCCCAGGATGGTGTGGTTGAGTGGGAGGCCCATGATGTTGGCAAACAGCTTCAGAAGTCAGTGATTGACAAACTACATTTCTATTCAAAGATGGAACAGCAGAATTGCTGAGGCATGTGTGGTGTCTATAATGCAACAAATACTTCTTTTCAAAATGTAGTGCACATAGTGCATACTTGTTAAGAATTTTGTTGCCACCATCATAAAGAGCCTTGCAGTTGCAAAAAACCTTCCATGCATTAAACCTATAATGAAATAATTCTTTCAATAATCATAAATGTTAATACAGTGAAATCCGTTTAACACAAAAACGCTTAACACGAAACAACACTGCGGTCCGGACAAAATACTCTGTAATTCCATACAATTTTTTTTCTTTTAATACCAAAGAAAATTCGCTTAACACTGAAATTATTTTCCTTCTCATCTAACAAAATACTGGATATACAACATATACCAGAGTTTTCATTATACCAAACAAATAAACAATGGTTGCCATTGTTGCTGTTATTACAGCCTGGGTTCAGGATGGTAGAGGCATGCCATTGACAAACCTTTCAAACTATGGAGAGGGGGGGGCCTTTTTATTGACAAGTTATGCTCAAAAAGACACTGAAAAACAAAGCACATTTTATTCCAAAAACAATAATTCTTTTAGTCTTTTTTTAACTTATGCATTTGTAGCCTACATCTTTGTTTCAATAGAAAATGTTGAATCTAATATGATGCCCACAAATGTAACTTTTAGTCAACATCATCAAACCCTCATCCCACCTGCAGCATGGTGGGATCTGTGGGCCCACTGAACACGCCCTGGACTGGGGGCACCCCAGCCAGGCATCTGGAACCCAAAGGAATATTGGCCAGGTTGTCTGTGGGGGAAGATGGCCTACCCCATTTCTTCCAACATTGCATTATATAACAAAAATAGAAACTTTGGCAGGTAAATTAACGCTTTGTTGGTTATATTACAAGTGTAACTTTTAGCAATAAATCCAATTAATAAAATATAACGACATACAAAACAGTGATGGGTTTTCTGCATGAATCGCTTAGCACGAAATTCTTTTAACATGAAAAAATATTTTGGTCCCGTTAGTTTCATGTTAAGCGAGTTTCACTGTATTACTGAAAATTACATTAAACCAGTGCATTATTTCAAGCAACATTTATTTCAATTATTTATTTGAATCATAAGGGGTGGTCACTTTGTATCACTTGCATTCAATGCATCTTATTTTCCTGGGCTCAACAAATTTTTAAATATTTGGATTCATTTCCAGCCTTCCATAGGGTAATGCCAGCGTTTTTTAACATGCAGATCCATAACTTTAAAGGTAGAGGTAGGGCCATAGGTGTTGGGGATGTTTTTGGGTGGTGGGAACCTTTTTGCAAGGATAAATGCTGGATGGCAGAAGTGGAGTCATGGAAGTGTGGTCCTGTGTCACTGCTGGGTCCCCATAAAGGTAAAGGGCAAAGTTTACAGAACAGGCGTGAGGCCCACTTTACTTTATGACTCAGACTGTTGGGCATTTAGGAAGAACCATGAAAGGAGAATGTAAGTGGCTCAGATGCAAATGCTGCACTATTTGACTGGGGTGTCTAGAAATGACAAGGGCCAGAATGATTATTAGAAGTAGCTTGGGGGTGGAAGATATTGCAGAACTGTACTCAGTTGAGTACACAACTTTGATAATTTCTTCAGTGTCTAAAGTATGACACACCATTTTTTTTAGGGACCATTGTTTTTTTGAAAGTTTTACTTTTTGGGAAAATACCAAAAAATGAATGCCCAATGATTAGATTAACGTACTTATATATCTGCACAACATGTAGCCATGATAAAAGAACCCAAAAACTTTGGTAAATGGACACTTACAGAAAGATATGGGGCTAAAAGTGAAAAATGAATTTTTTTATAGGCCACGACTATACTATTTTTCTCAGGAGATTGTCAGTAGTAAAACATGCTACAAAATGTCATGTTTTCAATAAATGGTACTTATGAAGGGATTGAAGTAGCTATTTCCATAAATTTTGGTGGGGAAATAACCACTGGGTGTGACATGTTCCTCTCCCTGAACCACGTGGTTTAGCAGATGAGGAAGAATTGTTTGATGACGATTTTTAATAATTTGCTTAGCCACGGGACATTCTGGGAACTCCACTAGTCTTAAACCATGATTATGATAGGACACCAGTAATGAATAACCCTTGCTATGGCTAAGTCATGACCAGGATGTCAAATTTCAAAATGAAAAAAAATGTCAACCATCATTCACACATCATCATGATCACCTTCACACCTTTATCCCACCTGTGGTCTACAGTTTCATTCAGCATGCTTTGATTGGGGGCATTCCAAGCCAGTAGTGTTGAAACTGCAGGAATATTGGCTGGGTTGTCTGTGGGAGGATGCCAGCCTACCCCAATTGTTCCAACACCCCATTATCCAAAATTATAATATTGCATAGTGTCTGACCTATTGCACATTAACAATAACCATCTAATGCACACACACATGTGGAATCAACATATTCACAAATGGAATATCAAAATTTGGTGGTTGGTATTGCTTACATATTTATTATGCATGGCTGTAATAACTGCATGGTGCATTTTGGGTTAGCTGGAATTTTAAAGGATAATTGCTGGAAAATATTTAAGACAAAACCTACCATCAACATCTAAAAAGTAATGCCCATCATCTTCAACAATTGGCATTTGGACATTTGGTTAAATGTCATAATGGGAAAAATCTAGAAAAGATGCAGTGAATTATTTGTCATTCAATAATAAGATGGCACTGTGTATCATCATAATACCCCTTTGGCAGGGTTGGGTCTGCGAGTCCACTGAACATGCACTGACTGATGACACCCCAGCCAGGCGTCTGGAACCCACAGGGTTTCCACAGTAATTTGGGAAAGTGCAAAATGGAAAAAGAGACTTTGTATTGAATTCGTACAGAAGATTTGCTTATGTATGTGCCCATTGTACTCATCTGAGTACACCCCCGTAGAATCTACATGAAAGTAAAATAATTGTTTTCTTTCACTTTCATGTTATATTATCATAATGAAATAAAAGTTATCATGAAAATTTATCATTCTATTTACTGGTTTTCCTATGGTCGTTAATGGGTTAATGTATAGCTTACAGGTCTACATGAAGCCCTATGACTTATGAAGCCAACAAGTCTATGGTGCAGGGGATTAAAGCCTGTGCTGGTGGTCGTTGGGGCATGCAGGCTGGCCTAGTCACAACTGTCAGCAGTCATGTGGGACAGGGTTGCTAGAAAGATTTTAACTTGTGGGAAAGCCATTTTGGGGCTCGTCATAGTAAGTGGCACCGTTCAGGCAAACAGGCAGACTTGGTGGTGGAATGAGGATGTGGTAGAAGCAGCAATCAAGCAAAAGAAGGCTGCATTCCACAGGTGGTGGGAGGTAGATGACCAAGAGCCTAAGATACAATACCACCAGGCCAAGACAACTGCTAGGAGGATCATTGCCCTGGCCAACCACCAGAAGTATGAGGCCTTCTATGAGCTGTTAGACAAAGGAAGGCAAGAGAGAACTTTTCACACTGGTCAAGGCTAGATACAACAGCTAGATATAGTGGAAGCAAAAACAGTGAAGGTAGGGTCCTGCTTGCCCCATTTGAGGTCAAGAGGTGGTAAGAGTACTTCCAAAACCTGAATTCTGGGGGTTGGGGACGATGAGGACCTCACCACTTGGCCTACATCAGCAGTATTGGTGGACAATTTAACAGAGGAAGTAGCCTAGGCATTTAGGAAGATGAAATGCAGAATACCTGTAGGACCACATGGTATCTCCAACAGTGTGGCATAGCCTTTGGAGGACAGGGACCAAGTGTCTAGGGAAACTCTTCAGTAGAATAGCTAGTGGGGATAGAATGTCATCAGAATGTGAGAGTTGGATAGTAACACTGTTCAACGGCAAAGGTCATGTCCAAGGTTGTGGTAACTATAGAGCAGCGGTCTTCAAACTGTGTTCTGTGGAACCACAGGGTTCCGCAATACATCTCTGGGGGTTCCGCGAGTCAAAATGAAAATTCGTTAGCAGTGGCAAGATATACTTTTCAAAAGATGGGATAGGATTCCCCCAAAACATCTTGTAGTTCTAAGGGTTCAGTGAGTAGACAAAGTTTGAAGGGAGAGAATAATGGAGCGGCGCCTCTGGCATAGAACCATTGTCCAGGGATAACAGGATTGATGCCAGGCAAGTCCACAATGGAGATAAGATAATCTTCATTGTGAGGCAGATTACATAGAAGTATAGGGTGGCAAAGAAACATATCCATGAGATGTTTATCGACATGGAGAAGGCCTACGACAGTGTCCCGTGACAGGTAGTTTAGGATGTATTACAAAAAAAAGGGGGGTATAAGGGTATATTCGATTAGTCCAAGATATGTATGAGGGCTCCATAGCCAGGGCAAGGAAACCTTGGTGGAATACTGTGCGCTTTCCAGTGAAATTTGGGGTGCACCAAGGTTTAGCACTTAGTACAAACCTTTACATCCTGGTCATGGATTACCTACTGATGAGAGTAGGAGAATGGACCCCTCAGTCCTTGGTGTTTGCTAACGATATTGGTAAAATTAGTGAAAGCAGAGAACGGACATAGAAGGAACTAAACGACGTTAGAGAAGCGATGGAAAATGGAGAACTGAAGATAAACATGACGAAGCCAGTATCTATTTTTCAACTGGGAAGGACAGGAAAATAGTGGAATCATTCACTCAAGGGGCAAACGTGTGAACAACGTGTAATACCGCATTTACACATTCGCGAATAAGACGAGTCGAATGACGAGGCGAGACTTTCGTCGAAATGTTCGCATTCATTCTTTGGATGAGGAATGACTGTTCACACATTCGCCGAATATCTCGTCAGATGGTCATTCTCCAATCACCTCGTCGCTAGCGCCCTTTGACTCGTATTGTCTCGGCAGCTAGTCATAGCTCAAATCGCCTCAGGTCACTCGCGCCCTTTGACTCGTGTGAAAAAAACCGCTTCCAACACGAGCGCCACGAATGGCGAGGCGAACCACGAGGTGAATGACGAATGTAGTGTTCACACATTCGTCGAACATGCTCGCCTCGTCGTATTCGACGAGGCGAGGCGAGTGGCGAGGCGAGCATGTTCGACGAATGTGTGAATTGAACATAATTATTCATTGAACATAATAATTTTCATTGAACATAATTAAATATATATAAATAAATTTTTTTAGAACCTACCTTATTGGGTCCTTAACCGGGAACGAGAACAATGGCTGATCTTTCCCACACTGAAACACACATTTTCTATGTGGACCCATACCACACGTAGACCTCCTCCCTCTTCAACGTGCTTTTGTTTTGTTTTGAAAATTTAGAAGGATTTTTCCGTTTATATTATTACCTAAAGGTGGCAAAACAACAATTCGATATGAATCGATAATTCGATATTTTGCAGTGCCACCCAATGTCGGTAGAAACACTACCGTTTAAGGTTCCGGAAGTTCCTATATGAGTTTCCCCCAACTGGGCTGGATCAGTTAGCATTATCCAATGCTACTGAACTCCCTGCTGAGAGTGCTCACGTTGTGTTGAAAACACTGTGTGTTGCCCAATCTGTGATTTTGAGTAATGAGAGCCCAAATTGTTCTAGGACAACACCATCTAAAAACAAGGCCTGCATGCTCACATGTGACGTCATCTGAAAATGAAAAGCACTTTTCCTATTTCAATTACACTTCAACTGATCTATAAATTAAACTATACCTAAGCTATGGAAGTCCCCTGTGTCTTGTAAGACTGCATCTTTTTGTATAAACTGTAAGAGCAACCACCCCGCCTCTTCTCGGGATTGCCCACTTGGTTGCAGGAATGCACGATCCAGGAGTTGCATGTCCAAAAGGGTATTAGCTTTCAGGAAGCCACCCTATGGGAGGGGTGGCTATCCTTATCCATAATGGGTGCATACACGTGCCAGTGACTTTGCAGATGCCTCTGCAGGCGGTGGCTGTCTCATTGCAGCTGGCTGTGCCCACCACTCTATGTTCCCTCTACATGCCTCCTGGGGTTGATATCCCAAGGGTGGACCTCGACTCCCTCACAGCCCAGCTTCCAAGACCCTTCTTGATTATGGGTGACTTTAATGCCCATAATCCTCAATGGGGCTCGGACAGTCACAACTTCGAGGGCTCCTTGTGGAACAGTGGGTGTCACACAATGGCCTCATTGTTCTAAACACAGATGCCCCCACGCATGTGATGACTGCCCCTGGAGGTCTTTCATGTATAGACCCTTCCATCTGCTCTCCTTGGTTGGCTCCAGGTTTGCAAAGGGAGGTTCTGTCAGACCCTTGTGGAAGTGACCACTTCCCCATCAGGATTAGCAGTGGAGATGGGGCATTGCCCTAACACCCACCATGGTGGTGTCTGCATTGGGCTGACTGGGAGGAGTTTGCCCACCATATCCATTTTCACCCACTGTGTGATTTTAATGGGGTCCACAATCTAGTGATTCACTTCATCTAGTGGTCGGGGCAGCATTGGCATCTTACCCCGGCGCTCGTGCAACCCACCACAAGCACGGGTGCCATGGTGGACAGAGGATTGTTGGAGTGTGATCCAGCCTCACAGGCGAGCCCTTCACATCTTCCAGTCTCATCCAACTGACACCAAACATATTGACTATCTCTGAGCCTGGGCATATGCACGGTGGGTAATCAAGGAGGCCAAACGCTCCTCATGGAGTCAGTATGTCTTCTCACTTACCAATCACATGCCCTCCAAAAAAGTCTGGGAAAGGCTGAGGAAGATCCAAGGGAGATATGTGGCTCTGTTCTCCTTGTACAAGGGAGACATCTGCTTCTGCTGTGTGAGGTGGCTGAGGAACTGTTAGTGACGTTTGCAGCCATCTCCAGTTCCCAGCACTACATGGCAACATTTCTACAAGAGAAATGGGCTGCAGAACGCCATCCAATAAATTTCTCTGCTGGTATCGCTGGGGGGTATAACAACCCATTTACCCTTTGGCTCTTCAGGCAGCTCTAGCAAGGGCCAGGGACACTGCCCCTGGTCCAGGTAGCATCCACTATCAAATGCTATGACATCTACCAGAGAAGGACGTTAGTTACCTCCTTGAGGTTTTTAATTACACTTGGCAGCAGCATGAAGTCCCTGCAGGCTGGCAAGAGGCTACTATCATCCCACTTCAAAAATCTGGGAAGGATAGTAGCCTTCCAACAAACTATAGACCCATTTCATTGACAAGCTGTCTTTGCAAAACCATGGAATGCATGGTTATGTGGCGCCTGGTGTGGTATCTGCAATGGCACAACCTCCTCACCAATGCCCAATGTGGCTTCCATGCTGGCAGGTCTCCAGTGAATCATGTAATCTCCCTGGAGACCACAGTATTTGAGGCTTTTCTCCAATAACAGCACTTGGTGGCTGTCTTCTTTGATGTGGAGAAGGCATATGATACAACATGGCGCCATGGCATAATGGAGACCTTGGGATAATTTGCCCCTCTTCCTCCATAGCTTTTTGTCTCACCGGACCTTCAGAGTGCGTGTGAGTAACACCTACTCCCTGGCCTTCCTGCAGGAGAATGGTGTCCCACAGGGAAGCGTCTTGAGTGTGACCAAAGCCCCCTAGAAGAGAAAGCTGACCGAAACGCCCTCCATCTTGCCAGCGGCGGCATCCACTAGAGGCGCTCCGAGGGCACCCTACTTTCCGCTTGCACAACAAATCGCTGCTGCAAGTGAAAATGTGAAAATGTTATGAAAATGTTATGTTTGTCAAAAATAGTGAAAAGCAAAAAAAAAAGTGATAACCTGGTATGATCTAATCCTGAAGGTGCTGACCACATTTCTTGCAGCTTTTTTGATGTAATCTTTTTTTTTACCACTCCGCGTAAACTTTTTCTGTGGGTGCTGTATTTCCCCAAAACAACCTAGTGTTACATTGTTTCAGTCCATAATGGTATATTGTTGGGTTCCGTCTGCAAGTCATGGCAGGGTACTACCCATACTTCATTTCACGAGTTCCCAGTGAACTCAGAAACACAAAATTTATGGATAAAGGCTATCAGTCGAGAAAATCTGCAGATCAATGATTGCTCGAAATCAACCCGTGTTTGTGGCCTCCACTTCAGAGAGGATGACTTCAAGCCATCAACAAAGGTCCGTTTCCTCAAGAACACTGCAGTGCCATCCGTGTTTCCTCAGTACCCATCGTATATGCAACTAACAACCAAAAACAAAAGGTGTGGTAATTACTGTTCTAGGACCCCCACACCCAAAGCCAAAGGAGGCTTGGCAACAGCACTGCCACTGGGGCACCAGCATCAGCTGATAGACTTTGAATGTGCCATTTCTTCAAATGTTGATGAGTTTTCTTCACAGAATAGCCACTCTAGCGATGCAAGCATGCAGGTAGACTTTGGAAACTACGAATCCAATCAACTAAGACAACAGTTAGAAAATTATAAGACGCAGATTAGCACTTCGAAAGACAAGAACGCCATCAGAACTTACGAATCTCAAGTCAGATCCTTTTATGCATTCTCTTTTAAATATTTTAAATTGTGACGACAGCAACAATTATTTGACATTCCTATTTGATCAAGTTCTAAACCTTAATTGGGTTCTGCGAACTTGAATCTGTAGAAGAATCAATTGTAAGCAGCAATCTTGGTTTACTTGCTGGCTACCTGGTACGTGTTGTGTCCGAACATATTCAATGTTCCAGATGCTTACACATTCTACAAGATGGGGCCAGGCCAAAAATAGACTTAACTGTTCAGAATGACAGGGGTGGCCTAATGTTTGCAAATGCAAAATTTGTGAAAATTCTGATGATAATATATGAGTTTGTTTTGGCATCATTGCCTCTTGTCAGGACTTGGAGCTGCCCAAGAATTCAACTAAAGTCCACAATAAAGCAGGCTTTAATCAAGGCCAAGTGCTTGATGTGTGACACCAGTGAATGCGTAAGTCACCAAGAAAAATTATGTGAACTTATTCTAGAAAAGTTATTGAGGCCACTACTCTCAAATTACACAAAGCTGAAGACCAAGCAACTGGAGAGGTCCAAGAAATTACTAAACAAACCTCTGTCTAGGAAAGTTCTAAAGCTAAATTAAATTCAGAATTCAATGACATACTTTGCTTTTTTCCTTGTTATAAGTACTGATTACATTACTACACTTCAACATGTTTTAGTTTCAGACACAAGTCTTTTTTACAAAAATGATATTTGTCTGTTAATGGATAATTAAGTTCACGTTATTAGTATGTGCTGTTTTCATATATATCTCAGGGCCTCTAATTTCAGGTATTTTGATATAAATGCCACAAAATATATGAAGGAATGGCATATAACACATCATACCATAAAAAAATTACATAGGTGAGTCCAACATGTGGCTCTTTTTGAATGAGAGTACTGATGATATAGGATTATTCGTTGCATTAAGTGGTGGAGAACCAGAACCAATACAGCAGCTTTGTCATTGTGTCAGACAAGAGACATATGAGTAAGACTACACATTTTGCTGCAAATGAACAAAGCGAAAGACCACATCAATATGTTGCGGTATCTTAATTGAGCGCAGGGGTGCCCCCGAAGTGCCTCTCGCAGCCTTTTCTTGAACTACGACTTCAAAGGAGGAGCGCCGATCTGGTCAGCTTTTTCTTCTAGGGGGCTTTGGTGTGATGCTGCTTGCTGTTGTCGTGAACGACCTACCATCCTCCATTCACCCCCCGGTACAGTCGTCCCTATTCATGGACGACTTCTCTATCAGGTACTGGGCTGCCACGATGCACAGCATTGAGCGTCAGCTGCCACTGGCACTAAATAGTGCCAATGCATTTGCCACCTCTCGTGGCTATAAGTTCTCCCCTGACAAAACAACATTCATGCACTTCTGTCATAAGCGAGGGCTTCACCCTGAGCCTCAGCTTATCCTGAATGGCTGCCTCCTCCCAGTTGTAGTTGCAGCCTGGTTTCTTGGTCTCTGTTTTGACAGCTGTCTGTCATCGGTCATACACTTGAAGGAGCTGAAGGCTAAGTGCCTTCGGTCCCTGAATATTCTGAAGTGCCTGCAAGAAACTGGTTTTGGGGCAGATCAAACAGTGATGCTTCGGCTCTGCAGATCACTTGTTTGATCGCGTCTTGACTATGGCTGCAGCATAAATGGCCTGGCCGCTCTGTCTACTCTCTGGATGCTGGACATTTTCCATTGGGGCTTTCTGCAGGAGTCCAGTGCACTGCCTTTATGCTGAGACTGGTGAACCGCCAATGACTGTGTGGTGGCAGTACTTGGCAGCTGCATACATTTTGAGGCTGAAAGGGCAGCTGCAGCACCCTATGCATCCAGGCATTTGTAGTTGAACTCTGTGACAGCCATTCGACTGCCGCCCAGGGGTTCCCCCTCCATTTTGCATGTGGTGGATGGATTGTCTCACTGGCCTGGGTGTGACTCTACCTATGGTGCAGCCTGTACTGCTGGCCTTTGTACCACCCTGGATAGAGCAGAGCCAAGTTTTGATTTTGTGCTTGCAGCCTTCCACAAAACCAGTACCGATAGATCAGTGTACCAGCAAGAGTTTGGACGCCTCTCTCTGACCTATTCGGGCCACGTTTTTATTTACATGGATTGGTCGAAGGATGGCACCTTGGTGGGTTGGTCAGTCATAGAACTCGACATCTCATAGGGGGCCGCCTTCCAGGCGTCGCCAGCATCTTAACTGGAACTCATCCAATCATTCAAAAACAGACACTTCATTGTTGTGAATGACTCCCTATCCTGCCTTCAGCTGTTGCACACCCTTTATGGCAGACATGCCATCGTCCAGGGTGTGCACAGATTGCTGCTTGTGATTCATAAGCAGGATAAGACAGTGTTGTCTATGTGGGTCCCGGGGCATGTTGGCATCATGGGCAATGAGAGGGCGGATGCCCATGCCCGTCTGGTGGCCCACTTGCCAGATGTACCTGATACTGTGGTCCCCTCCTCTGATGCTCTCCTGATGGTGTGGCAGGCCGTCTATGAACAATGGCGGTCCCAGTGGTTTGCAGAGACCACCAACAAACTCCACACACTGAAGGACACTCTAGTGCACCGGGTGTTCTCGTGCTGCCAGTCACAGAGGGAGGAGGTTGTGCTTGCTTGGCTGCAAATTGGTCACACGTTCCTCTCCCACTCCTATATTCTATGGGGTGAAGATCAACCATGGTGTGACTGCTGTTGGGAGCCTCTCACAGTGGCACACATCTTTAGTCACTCTGAGAGATACTGTGAACTTAGATGCCAATTGGGAGTCAGTCCAGACCTCTCCACCTCACTTGGGGATAATCCCCAGGGATGCTTTTCTCCTTGTATATGTTTTGGCTTTTGCTGCTTTTATTGTTATGTCTGTTTTAGCTTTTACCACTTCTATTGTTATGTCTGTTTTGGCTTTTGGCACTTTTGTTGTTGTGTCTGTTTTGGCCTTTGCTGCTTTGATTGTTATGTCTGTTTTGGCTTTTGCCACTTTTATTGTTATGTGTGCTTTGGCTTTTGCTGCTTTTATTTTTGCCTGGTTTGGCTTTTGCCTGTATTTATTTTTCAATATTTATTTGGTATTGCCTTTTATTCTTAATACTTTAGTGGGCTTTTGCCCTTATTTATTGCCATCATGGTGGAATGGCCATTTACACCTCCACCATGGTGATTGTCTTTCTGGGCCCGAATGACCTTTGTAGTCAGTGGGCCCTAAAACACAAACAAACAAACAACGTTCTTAGTGGGGTCTGTACAGGAGCCACCTTTATAGAGTGGCACTAGTATTGCTGACTTCCAGAGGGGGGAAACCAATGTAGCATGCAGGCATTGTATAAGTGAAGAAGCAAGCATAGGCTTAGTGTGTCAAAGGACTTAACCAAGGGTGCTGACAGGCCGTTGAGGTCATTAGATGACAAGGACCTTAGTCCATTGATATAAAATAGTAAGTGAGGGAACCATAGAACAGGAGGAGAACCTCCTGCTGACACTGTAGGCTGCACGTACAGTAGATTTCCTCAGAAGGAGGGGAAAGCCCGTGGGGATTGGCAAGAATTGCAATAATTGTAGGGAGAAGCCCCAGAGGGAGCTGTATGGCTGGCAAAGTCAGCTGTTGTACTAATGCCCACAGGTGATGTGACGCCATTGGGAGGTGTATTACAGACATTTTATCTTTTTAGCCTCCCACTTGAACTTGTGGCAAGATACTATAAATTGTAACCTATCTTTGGATCGTTTGTGGTTTTCCCCTGGTGATGGAGCAGGGAACATGCATCACGATGGTGTTTGAGTCTGGGTTCTGGTGCTGGAAGTTCCAACAATTCTTGGGATGATGTCTTAATTTGGGTGGTGAGCCCAGAGGTTGATGCTGGAAGGTGGCTGCACAAGCACCCATATACTCCTTAAAAGGAATAGTGGAATAACTGCAGGACACATAGTTGGGATGGTCAAGGAGGTGCATACAGTAAAGGAAAAAAGTATTCATACTTTGTTTCTTTGGCATAACATTTTTATTTACAGCTCAAAACTTATGAATGGCTATACAATTATTAAGAGGTATGCATGGAAAATTAAAATAAAAGGAATTCCTGTTTTACTCAAATAGTTATTTTTTAAAATAAAAAAAATGGCATTTCTGAAATGGAAAAAAGTATTCATACACTTATGGTATTCTTTTTAAAACCATTCTGTGATAA
>JAAFCE010006949.1:2163830-2218969 GCA_013389805.1 Trigoniulus corallinus
AAGGTGCATGTACACTGTAGAGAAAAATCAAGCTAGAGGTCGCTGCTCTACAGCAAGAAGTCTACTGTAGGTGTTTACACTACTGCAGACGTTCTCTCTACATAGGGCAATTTAGGATAGTTGTAGAGAATCTCTAGAAAGACTTCTCTACAGTGTGTTTACACCTAACCATGTGAAAGCTATATAGATTAGATTATAGAGATAGTAAAAATGGCATGCATTGCAAGTTTTTACTAATTTTTTTTTAAATGTCTAGAATTCATTATGTAGCTGCAGCTGCTGTGATACTTTTACTGAAAAGAGAAAATAAGAGACAGACTAGAAATGAAACAAATTGGCATTGCAAGGGTAGGGGTTGGGTTGGCAAATTTGAGAACTGTCCAGTGTCATAAGCCCTAGCTATGTTCCTGGGGTATATTGCATACCTCCATTAATGAGTGGCATAGCAAGGGTGGGGGCCATGGGGTTGGGAGAAAATTTGAGAACTGCCCTGAGTGGCATAAACCCTAGCCATGTTCCTGGGGTATACTACATACCTCTATTAATAAGTGGCATAGCTAGGTGGGGGCATGGGGGTTTGAGTGGGGGGCAAATTTGAGAACTGTCCTGAGTAGCATAAGCCCTAGTTATCCTCCTAGGGTAAAGTACATACATCCATTAATAAGTGGTATAGCAAGGGTGGGGAGGACCATTTTGGGGGGGGGGGGGCATCATTTTTGAAAAGGAATATAAAATTTCAGCTGTAATGAACTAATAAATATAGTTATTTATAGCAAAAGTCCCAAAATGTTTAATGCTAATAATGATGTCTTCTGTTTGGTCTAGAAATTTTTTCCACTTGGCATTTTCTTCATACAACACTAAATGAATACCATGGAGCTCTATGAAGAGAATGGCAGTCTATTTGGTTAGACAAATAGACCTAGAGTAAAGTTTTTTCTGTCTCTCAGTGTTGTTTACACTATGCTCTCCCTGGACAGTAAGTGCTTTATGGTAGAGTAGCGTGGTTTCTAGCTAGACCACTCTCTAGAAGTGTTTACACTTGTAGATTTAATGGAGAGCGCTCTAGCTAGAGCAAATCTAGCAAAAAAAAAAAAATCTACAGTGTACATGCCGCTTAATGGGTACACCCCTCTATTGGTACACCTAATACATGCCACCACTTTACAAAAAACCACCTCTCTAATGGGTACACCCTTCCATTGTTACATCTAATACATGTCCCCCATTTTCAGAAAACCACCTCTGTAATGGCTACACCCCTCCATTGGTACACCTGATACATGTCACTATTTTTAGAAAACCCCCTCTGCAATGGGTACATCCCACCTCGGTGACATAGTGGGTAGCGTGCTTGATTGTAGGTTCGATACTGGACCAAGGTGGGTTGCCTTCTTTTCTGCAAGATAGATGCCTCGAATGTGCCTTCCTTTGGATGAGAAGTAAAACCGCCGTCCCATATGGTGTTCAATGGCATTTACACATAAAAAGAACTCTACTCTGCAAATGATAGATGAGGCAGAATTTCCAGGTGTAGGAGCTTGCCCTCCCTCTTGGCATGGGTAGAATACTCCAAAGAAAAGTAGACCGACAATAAATACTTATAGGGGTTGCAGCTTTGATCTGTCCAAAAGATCACCCTTGCATGCATTCAGAGGGACAAGATGGGTATCCGACCCTGCCATAGGCGGAAAATGAGAAGGTAGCTTGATTCTAGACAAACGACCCTTCATTGATTTGTTTGTAAAAATTAAATTTGTGTACGTCAAGAATTTTGAGAAATCTAATATTATACAATGCATTTTTTGAGTTTACAAAAAAAAACACTATAAAACAATATATTGTAACTGAATAAATTAAAAAAAAATGATTATTAGTGTCCCATACCCCTCTTATGGGTACACCCCTCTGATGGCTACACTTTGGCCAGGTCCCACAGGTGTACCAATTAGAGAAGTTTCACTGTATATTGTAACCCAATATGGAATGAATGTTTAAACGTCAATTTGATATTCTTTTTCAAATAAACTATCTCCTGCGTAAGACATTTAATGGCTTTTTCAAACTTACTGTACGCGATTGTTAGTTAATAAAACATGGGCACATTCTTTGAATGACGTCACACACCTCTGACGTCAGAGTGCGCAGACCTTGATATCTAGAACTTGTTTTCAGGCCTTGTTTTCTAGTTGGCTGACTGCTTGGGAGCACATTGTGAATATGCCCGGGCTCGGAGATAGTCGATACGGTTGGCCTCGGTAGGACGAGATTGGAAGCAGCGAAGGGCTTGTTGGCGAGCCCGAATTGCACTCCGACAATCCTCCGTCCACCATGGGGTTCGACAAACGCGCTGAACCCGCTTTGTGCCAGCTCTGCGTTGTGGCAGTGGCGTCGCTAGGGTTGGCGTCACTCGGTGTGGTGATGCCATGGTGTCACCCCCCCTCTCCCGAAAAATAACCGAATCTTCTTCTTTGGTGTCACCCCATTTGTCATGGTGGGAGTGGTGTCACCCGGTGCGGCCCGCACCGCCCTAGTGACGCCACTGCGTCGTGGTATAACGAACACTCGATATAACGAACGAATTTTTCATCCCCTTTGGGTTCGTTATAACAAGAGCCGACTGTATACTGCTCGTAAAGGGGACGGTATTAAATAGTGAGTTGCAGCAAGGGATCATCCAATCCATCATCACACCCTTTTCCCACCTGTGGCAGGGTCGGGTCTCCGGGTTCTAGCCCTCCGCTCTCGCCTATCTCCTACCAGCTCCACGTCCAACCCACACGCTGTCATATCCTTATGGACAACCTGCTCCCACGCGATTTGGTCTCTCCCTTCCCCAGGTGCTTCCATCTACCTGCATTTCTGTAATGGATCTAACGAGCTCGTCCTCCTTCATATCATTGTGTGTCCATACCTCCTCAATCTTCTCTCCATTTCGGGTTGGAAACACCCGGGGCAAGGGTAGACCGAATTAGACGTCGAAGCAGGTTGTCCTTAAGATTATGGTAGTGTGTAGGGTGGACGGGGACCTGTTAGTATTGTATTTTAGTATGTTACGCCAACCTGTTGGGGAGTCGATGAAACAGACATAACAGGCCGGACCCTGTGGAGGCTGCTCGCGGGTGAGGGGGAGGTAGAAGTGGGGGACTAACTCCTTATATTTCCAACCAACCACTCATGCCCTTGCTAACTTGGGTTGCGTTGCTTAACTTCAGTGATCTGACGCAGGCTCGAGACCTTGTGTGTAAAACGCAATTCAGCCACTCTGACGCATTCAAACGAGATAGACGGCAGTGGAGGGCTAGAAGGGGAAGACCCGACCCTGCCACGGACGGGATAAAGGTATGGTGATGATGATCTAAGAAGCAATAGTCAGTTTTCTGAAGACGTTCAAGGCTGTTTGTTTTTATTTTGTTGGCGTTTTAGGACCTTTCAACTTCAAAGGTCATAAGAGCCCTGTCTACTGCAAAGTTCTAATGCAGGGGCTGCACAGACACCACGTTGATGCGACGATTTTAGGGTATTAGTGGCACCCAGTGTTCCCAAGCGGTCACCTATGTTACTACTCGTAGTAACTGGGGTTGCGTTGCTTAACTTCAGTGATCAGACGACAACTGGTGTGTCCAACGCAATAAGCCTCTCCCTACCCTCCAGGATTTTGTTTGGTTAGTGTTTTAGGGCCCTTCGACTACAATGGTCATTAGAGCCCCGTCCACGATTTTCTTTCTTTCGTTGGTGTTTTACGGCTATTCAACTACCATGGTCATGAGAGCGCCGTCCACCGCATAGTTCAGTTTGCCGGTGTTTTAGAGCCTACAAAGCCCTACAAAGGTCGTCAAAGGTAATCACACTGCTTGCTTGTTGGTGTTTTAGGGCCCTTCCACTTCAAGGTCATTATAGCCCCATCCACTGCGTAGTTCTAATGCAGAGACTGCACAGACACTGCACCAATCCGACGAAGTTTGGGTATTAGCAATACCCATTGTTCCCAAGCGGCCTCCCATATCCGTACTAGCTGGGATTGTGTTGCTTAATTTCAGGGATCTGATGAGTAGTGGTGTGTTCAACGCAATAAGCCGCTCCTGCGTCCAAGGCTATAATATGATGAGGTGCATAATAGTTTCTCTCCGGGGCTATGAAATTTGAAATGTCTCACGTTGTAGGCCAGCAGTTTGGTACAGCCAGAGAATTCTAAACACGTTCTCTTTGTGACATTCCTAATATCGCTCATACCTGTTTCAAAGGGATCTAACCAATGAACGACCTCATCGAAGCATAAGAGATCAGAAAACCACAGTCTTGAAGGTGTCGGATATTATTCATCCTATAGTGCTGCAAGTTTCAAGTAAGTTAAGCCTGGAATTCAAACACGTAATATTTAGTTGATTTCACTCCTTTACAAATATTTGCTTAGTATGAGTTTGAGATGGGTTGAATCCAGAATTTTGGGACTGTTCCAGTGTGATGCGCGCTTTCTGCAGTTCACAATGAAGCAGGAGAAATGACAGGAATGGACTAGAATGCTAGTGACAGTGACACGGACAATGATAAACGCTTTTTGGTTCGTTGGTGTTTTAGGGCCCTTCATCTACAAGTACATAGTTCCAATGCAGAGACTGCACAGACACTACACTAATGCGACGACTTTTGGGTATTAGCGGTACCCAGTTTTCCCAACCGGCCACCCATGTCAGTACTAGCTGGGGTTGCGTTACTTAAGTGATCAGATAGAACTGGGGTGCCCAATGCATTAAGCGGCTCCCTATGATAGAGAGCAATAGAGAAAGGCAGAGGGAGCAGTAGAGAGGGATGGATTTGTTTATTTGTTTTGTTAGTGTGTTAGGGCCCTTCAACTACAAAGTCATTACTTCCCCGTCCACTGCGTAGTTCTAATGCAGACTGCACAGACACTACACCAATGCCACGATTTTTGGGCATTTGTTACCCCAATGCCAATGGATGGGGAGTCGGTCAAGCAGCCATAAAGGGTCGGACCCTGCGGTGGCTGCTCGCGGGTGAGGGGGATAGGGGCGGGGTAGGTAGTGGTACCCAGTTTTCCGAAGCTGCCACCCATTTTAGTACTAGCTGGGGTTGCGTTGCTTAACCAGTGCTCAGACGTGAACTGGCGTGTCCGAAGCAATAAGCCGGTCCTAGGAGGATGGAGAGAGATAGTGATAGAGAGTGAAAGTGATACAGAGCATAAGAGAAAGATGTGGAGAGAAAAAGATTAATTTGTTGAAGTTTAAGGGCCCTTCAACTACAGGGTCAACACAGCCCTGTCCACTGTGTAGTTCTAATACAGACACTAAAGTAATGTGGGTATTAGCAGTACCCAGTTTTCCCAGGCGGCCGAGCGGCGAGTTGCGTTGGACACACCAGTTCTCGTCTGATCACTGAAGTTAAGCAATGCAAGCCCAGTTAGTACTGACATGGGTGGTCACTCGGGAAAGCTGGGTACTGCTAATACCCAATAATCGTCGCATTAGTGTAGTGTCTGTGCAGTCTATGCATTAGAACTATGCAGTGGACGGGTCTCTAATGACCTTGTAGTTGACGGGACCTTAAACACCAACAACCAACCCAGGCGGCCACCCATATTACAGGGTGTAGGAGATATGATGTAAATTATCCAGAGGAGAAAGTGATGATTTCCCTTGTGAGCAGACTTAATTCTTCTACGCTTTTTCAGCTCCAGCATGTATACTTCATCGACCCTAATCACACCTGTACTGACTTTATTCGGAATTGGAATTTTGATTGCCATCTTTTTGAAAATTTATATCAAAGTTACCTGTGGGAGATGCGACACCTTCACCAGTATGAAGAATAAAACGGTGATAGTTACCGGTGGGAACAGAGGTAATTCAGATGTTATCATATTTACTCTTTATTATGTGATAGATCCACCTCTGTGCCACTCATGCAGTGTGCTCCACTACTGCTTCAGTGGTTCAGGGGTGGATCCAGAGGGGGAGTAATGCTTCAATTGCCCCCCCTCTCAGTGCCTCAATGGGGCGCATAGTTCAACTGACGCATGATTCAAATTTGCAACTGATGAGGCAGTTTTGCTTTGCTATCCCCATTTCTATACTGCCGGCCCAACAATTGCAGGCCAATCTGTAGTTGGTCAAACCAGGAGTCTCCAACAGTTTTGATTGGCGAACCGGATTAGGAATTTGTCGAAGGCGGACGGGCCACAACCCGCCGGTTTGACGGTGCTCCACAGAGATTAAGAAGGCATGCCTCATTACTATTTTATACCCATCACATCACCATTCAGTACGGAAATAACGGAAAATTTCAATACATTTATAGAATCCTTCCGCGGGCCGCATTAAATCGACTGACGGGCCCTATGTTGGAGACCCCTGGGCTAAACCAATGAAGATAGCGCATTGTCTAAGTGGCAATAGAGGGAGGACTTATTGTAATTGCTAGCTAGAGTTATAGTTAGGGATTCTGAACACTTCAAAATATTTGGGGCGCACTTTTTTTGAACTGCTACCCCTCCCCTGATCCGCCCCTGCAGCGGTTCCAGGTTCAATATCGGAGCGAGTGGAGTTGCACTTCCGTTCTCGTGCTACTTCCGTCTGGCGGGAAGTAGAGCCGCGCTCCTCTGTGGCGTGTACGATGTCACTTGTACGCAAAAGAGCCCTCTCTACCATGCAACGAATAGATGAAGAAAAAATTCTCGGGAACAGAAGCCAGTCCCTTGGCGTCACTGGAGTTTCCAAACAACCAAACTACATGGTCATTAGAGCCCCGTCCACTCCATAGATCTGGCGCAGGGACTTCACAGACACTACACTAACTGGAGATGCGTTGCTTAACTTCAGTAATCAGACGAGAACTGGTTTATTCAACGCAACAAACCACTCCCTGAAACTTCTGGGCTATTGTCCAGAAATGCGCACGTGCATTCAACCTACGCAAACAATACTGTTCGCATAACGAATGGAGAAGGTAAACTATTTCTGGTTATTACCATATTTATTCTAATTAACAGCATCCTCTAATAAACGGCGTCCTCCAATAACCGGCTCACCTTCAAGGTGAAAAAAATAATAATCAGCGCCCTCTAATAAACGGCGCACTGTTTATTAAAGGTACTGAATTCATCATCAATATCACAATACCCTTATCCCATCTGTGCCAGGGTCGGGTCTGTGGGTCCACTGAACATGTTCTGACTTGGGTCATCCCAGCCAGGCGTCTGGATTGTTGTTGTTTATTGGTGTTTTAGGGCCCTTCAATTACAAAGGTCATTAGAGCCCCGTCCACAGCATAGCTCGGATGCAAAGACTGCACAGGTACTACAGTAATGCGACGGTTGTTGGATATTAGCGATACCCAGTTTTCCCAAGCGGCCACCCGTGTCAGTACTAGCTGGGGTTGCACTACTTAGCTCCAGTGATCGAACAAGAACTGCAGTGTCCAACACAATTTGGCGCTCCCAGGAACCGTTTGGAACCCACAGGAATATTGGCTGGTTTGTCTGTGGGGGTGCCTTACTAAAGGTACTGAAATATAAACAGCGCTCTCCAATAAATGGCGCAACAAAAAAGATTTTGAGAAAATCCCTCTCCCAGTGGTGGAGCAGGTAGCGTGCTCGATAGCTGCGTCAGTCGTTTGTTGTTGGGTTCTCGGACGTGGAATAGGCACTGCTTTACATCCTAGATTTCTTTCGCCTGTTTAAGAATTCTCTAGAGCTGTTGCAATTACAGGATGCCCCTGAAGAAGAGCACGTAATAGTTGTGATTTTGGATTATTTAAATTTGCATATTTTTTGGTGTCAGGTCCTGAATTTAAAAAATTATTGTTGTTAGCCAGAAATTTGTTACAGGGCAACAATTCAAATCACGTCCTTTTTGTGACACTTGCAATAAAGTTTAATCCTTTGTTCTTATTATGCTGGAGGGACACAGCCCAGCTAGTACGTTTGCTTCAACTGATTTTGTGCAGCTGGTAGAGGGTTACGGAAACCAATGGTTTTTGTTTGTGTGTTAGGACCCTTCAACAACAAGGTCATTAGAGCCCTGTCCACTGCATACGTATAGTTCAGAAACTGCACAGACACTGCACGAATGCGACGATTTTTGGATACTAGCGGTACCCAGATTTCCTAAGCGGCCACCCATGCCACTACTAGCTGGGGTTGCGCTTCTTAACTTCAGCGATTAGACGAGAACTGGTGTGTCCAACGCAATTCGCCGCTCCCCAAGCAAATGAAGTTGTGACCCCATGTGGTGTGGACGAAATCATTAGCATCGACCATATTGATTTCTGGGGCCGCATTCCGTAGGAAGAAGCTCGTTTGAAGCTCGGTCGAAGAAGCTGGATTGCTCTATTACTGCGTCGATGGCTATAGGTTGAATACTGGATCGGGGTGGGCTGACTTCTTTTGGGTGTAAGACAGAGGGAAGTCCTGAGTTCCTCTTTCCGATGGATGAATTTGTTTTGTTGGTGTTTTAGGGCTCTTCAGCTACAAGGTCATTAGAGCCTCGTCCACTGCATAGTTCTAATGAGAGTCTGCAAAGGCTCTTCAATGTGGCATCGATTTCTGGGTATTAGCAAGTACCCAGTGTTCCCAAGCTGCCACCCATGTTAGAATTAAATGGGGTTGAGTTGTTTAACTTCAGTGATCACACTTGTACATCGGGTAGCCACTACTAACCTATTTTCCGCCTATGGTTGGGTCGGGTACCCATCTTTGTTCCGCCGACTTGATACTTGATTGTCTTTCTGTGCCCTAATGACCATTGAAGTCGAAGGGCTCTAAAACACAAACCAACAACGACATTGGGTGATACTGTATATTGGATGGCACTTTGACGAAGCCAGCTGCCGACTAAAGCTGCGACCTACATGCTGAGTTATCGCGGTACAGTTCTCCATAAGTCCTTGATTTTTGCGTGTCTTGCCGGTGTTTAGGGCCCTTCAACTGCAATGGTAATTAGAGCACCGTCCATTGCGTAGTAGAAATGTAGAGTCTGCACAAATGCAACGATTTGACGACGATATGGGTATCAACAGTACTCAGGGTTCCCAAACGGTCACCCATGCCAGTACTATGTGGGATGGTGTTGCAAAACTTCAGTCGTCAGACGAGAACTGGTGTGTCCAACGCAATACATTTGGTTGGTTCGTTGGTGTTTTAGGGCCCTTCAACTACTCATACCAGGTCATCAGATCCCCGTCAACTGTGCAGTTCTAATGCAGAAACTTAACAGCTACTACACTAATGTTGCGATTTTTACTACGGGTATTAGCGGAACCGAGTTTTTCCAAGTGGCTACCCAGGTCAGTACTACCTGGGTTGTTGGTGTTTTAGGACCCTTCAACTACAAAAGTTATTAGAGCCCCGTCCACAGAATAGTTCTTATGCAGAGACTGCACAGACACTAACGCCACGATTTTTGGATATTAGCAGTACCCAGCTTTCCCAAGCGGCCACCCATGTCAGTACTACCTGGGGTTGCGTTGCTTAACCTCAGTGATCAAACGGGAACTGGTGTGTCCAATGCAATACAGCCGCTCCTAATTAATCCTTGAGATCCTCAAGGTATTGACGGTTGGGTTTGGGATAGGGGGTGAACAGGAAGGCAGTAACCTACTTTACTATGTTATGCTAACGGGTTAGGGAGTAAGCCAAGCAGCCATAGCAGGCCGAACCCTAAGGAGACTGGTCGCGGGTGAGGAGGAAGTGGGTGTAGGGGATAAGGAGAGGGGAAATTTGCAGCACCCAAGGTTCTCTTCTGTTATGTGCAGCCAGGTTCTTTTCTGTTATGTGCAGCCAAGTTGCGTTGGACACACCAGTTCCCGTAAGATGACTGAAGTTAAGCAGCGCAAGCCCACGTCAATACCAACAAGGGTGGTTGGTAAAGAACGTTGGGTGCTGGAAATTAACCCTCTCCTTCGTCCATTCACCAACCTCCTCATCTCCCGCGGGCAGCCTCTTAAGGGTTCATACTGTTATGGCTTACTTCCCAACCCACGAAACTAATCCAATCCATTAGTGTAACATAGACTAGACCAACCACCCATGTTGGTACTAGCGTGGGTTTGCGTTGCTTAACTTCAGTGATCTCACGAGAACCGGTTTGTCCAACACAATACAGCCTCTCCCATTTTTTCCTTGCGATGCTCAAAATATTGAGGGTTGGGATTGGGATACGGGGTGAATCGGAAGACAGTAACCTGCTTTAAAAAATGCCAAATTGAAATGAATCCAGGGAACAGTTTTTCGGAATAATTTAGGGTTCATCAGACGGATAAAAACCGGCGGGAGGGGGGAGGACCAGAGATTTGGAGTACTCTCTGCCACAGTGGGGCAATGGTATGATGATTCTTCTTAAATAAACCGGTTTGGTGAAATTTTTGTTTATTCACTAAATCTTTTTTAGGCATTGGCAAAGAAATTGCTTTGGCTTTAGCTATTCGTGAAGCTAAAGTAATCATTGCATGCAGAGATGTGATCAGTGGCAAAGAAGCAGCAAATGACATCATCAACAAAACCGGAAATAGTAATGTTGTCATTAAGCACTTGGATTTGTCCTCGTTGGAATCCATACGTTTATTTGCTGATGACGTTATCAAGCAGGAAACTCGACTGGACGTTTTGATCCACAATGCAGGAGTCTTTGGTTTGTTAGCCCCTTGTTCTTGTAATGCATGCTGAAGGGCTGTATTGCGTTGGACCCACCAGTTGTCGTGTAATCAATGAAGTCAAGCAACGCAACCCCAGCTAGTACTAACTTAGGTGGCTGCTTGGCAAAACTGGCCACCGCTAATACCTAACACCGTAGTCTCTGTGCAGTTCCTGCATTAGAACTACGCAGTGGATGGGGCTCTAATGACCTTGCAGTTGAAGGGCCCTTAAACACTCAAAAACAAACAGATACTTAAATATTTCTCACACAGTATTGTCTGTGCCGACGGTGCATTAGAATTACGCAGTTGATGGGGCTCTAATGACCATTGTAGTTGAAGGGCCCTAAAACTCCAACGAAATCGACAAAGTAATGCATGCTTAGGTCGCTCATTGAACAAATCCTTTGGTCTATTGGCCTACATTTTGCCAAACCAAGCACCTCTCTTTTCAGGGAATAGGGGCCTACTATGAATAAAATACTTATTAAATACAATGCATGCCTTTAATTTTAATTTTCATGACTCATTAAGACCGGAAATAATGAGACGGTGGTCAGTGTATGAAACCAGGGTTTGTTTTCCATTGCTCTCCGTGTCTAATTTAAACGTTTTTGTGTGTTTACGTCGTTGATGTTTTAGGACCCTTTAACTACAAGATCATTAGAGCCCCGTCCTTTGCATTCCTGCACTACACAGACGCTACACTAATGCCACGACTTTTGGGTAGTAACGGTACCCAGTTTTCCCAAGCGGCCACCCATGTTTGTACTAGCTGGGGTTGCGCTTGTTTGTTTGTTTGAGTTTAAGATCCCATCAACTACAAGGTCATTAGAGACCCGTCCACTGTATAGTTCTAATGCATATACTGCACAGACACTATACAAATGCGACGATTATTAGGTATTAGCAGTACTCAGCTTTCCCGAGCGACCACCCATGTCAGTACTAACTGGGCTTGCGTTGCTTAAATTCACTGATCAGACGAGAACTGGTGTGTCCAACGCAACTCGCCGCTCCCTGGGGTTGCGCTGCTTAACTTCATTTGTCAGTTGCCGCTCCCCCAATTTATACCATTTTGAAATTTGTACTGGGTAAGGTATGTGATATAATAACTGATTTCTTATTCAGCTTCAGGGGTGAAGACGTTGACTAAGGACAAATTGGAGTTGACGATGGCCACCAACTACATTGGTCCATTTCTTCTCACGAACCGTTTACTAGGTATGGTCTCATAATGCTTTTATGCATGAACATTTAGCAAGGGGCAACATAATGTATGGTAGCTTAACTGACATTGAGGACCTTATTTTGACTCCAGGAAGGGTTAATTGCCGGGACTATTACATTCTCTAGTGGGTGGGCATCTTGCCATTACATCAACTTCAGCAACATCACCTTACCTTATGACAGATTCGGGTACCTATCTTGTCCCTCTGAATGGACACAACGGTGATATATTGGATAATGTTTTTCCGCAGCCGGTTACCGACCAAAGCTGCAACCCCAATGCTTACTTATCGTCGGTCTACTACTTATTGGGGAATTCTACCTACGCAACAAGCATAGTTTCTACACCTGGAAATTTCGCCAATTTTAGTGGCCAGGGGCAAAGGGTGAAATTCGTTGTGGGGGTGAGGGGGTACCAGTGGTGCAAGAGTTTCGTTATTTAGGATCAGATTTCCAGAGCAATGAGGAGATAGATTCCGACGTTACCCATAGGATTAAGGCAGGGTGGCTGAAGTTGAGGCAGGCAAGTGAAGCCCTGTGCGACCTCCGGGTCCCAATAAGTTGAAAGGCAAAGTCTACGGAACGGTCGTTTGGCCCGCTATGTTGTATGGCTCAGCGTTTTGGGCAGCTAGGAAGAACCATGAAAGGAGAATGCAGGTGGGTGACATGCGGATGCTGCGCTACACGACTGGTGTATCACGAACGAGTCCGAAACAATTAGGCCTACATTGTAGGCAGCTTGGAAGTGGGAAGCATCACAGAGAAATTGAAGGAGAATCGGCTGAAGTGGTATGGGCACGTGATGAGAAGGGGGAGGAGGAGCTGATTCGGTCCATTATGAGACTGCAGGTGATTGGGGACACCAGGAGTAGGGGAAGACCAAAGCGGACGGGGGAGCAGGTGGTGTAAAGGGACATAGGGACGGGGTGGAGGGGGACTTGGTAGGGGATAGCCGGGAGTGGAGGATAAGAACCCAAAGACTCGATCACTCCACAGGCGGGATAAGGGTGAGACAATGATGATGACTACCCGTTGCATAGTAGAGGGGGTTCTTTTACATGCAATTGTCACCGTATGTCACACGGGACTTTGGTTTTACTTCTCATCCGAAAAAAATGGCGCATTCGGGGCCTCTCTCCCTTTCCCGAAAGAATCCAACCCACCTCGGTCCAGTGTAGAACCTACTACCAATGACATAGTTACCGAGCGTTCTACCCACTGCGCCACCGAGGCGGATCCCAGCAGGCAGCAGCATCTTTAGGCAAGGCACAAAATGAGACGCCGGGTGACGCAGGGTGTAGCAGCCCTGCGAAATTTTGCTAGCAGGCAATCATCGCACATTGAATCGCAGTTTTTCACCATACTTGCATCAAATAACAAGAAAACTTATCTGCTTCGCACCGCATTTTGTTAGGCCCGGTGCACACATGCGATTTTTACTCGCCGGCGCCCGCGCGGCCTCGCAATTGCGGCATGAGATGCATTAGTTGAAATGGGGGAGTGCACACGTACCTGCGGTGCCGCCGCGGCTCCGAAAACCGGAGTTGCGTCTGGAAATGCCCATCAGTTCCCTACGAAACCGCCGCGGCGGTTTGTGTGCACCGGTGCACACATGCGATTTTTGCTAACGCGGGTGGCACAGGGACACCGCAGCGACGCCGCAGCAATTCAATGCACACATGCGGGGAAATGTCGCTGGTACACGTTTGGCAACTGTCCAGAAGGCGTGCCTTTTTTGCCCCCCAAATGTCAAAACTAAGGAACCGCGCGGATGTGTGCATCGCTCACTAGATCACCAGGTACTATGAGACCGAATGTGCGAGCGCGGCGCCGCGGCGGTTTCGCAGGGAACTGCGGGCACTTCCAGACGCAACTCCGGTTTTTGGAGCTGTGGCGGCCCCGTGTACACATGCGATTTTTGCTCGTGCAGGTGCCACAGGGACACCACAGCAATTCAATGCACGCATGTGGGGAAATGTCACCAGTACACATTTGGTAACTGTCCAGATGGCGTGCCCTTTTCTCCCACTGAATGTCAAAACTAAGGAACCTCACGGATGTGTGCATCACTCAATAGACCTCAAGGTACTATGAGACTGCATGTGCGAGTGCGGGCACAGCAGCGGTGTTGTAAGGAACTGTGGGCATTTGCAGATGCAAATCCAGTTTTTAGAGCCGCAGCGGAGCTGCAAGTATGTGTGCACTCCCTCATTACAACTAATGTATCTCATGCCGCAATTGCGAGGCTGCACGAGTAAAAATCGCAAGTGTGCACCAGGCCTTATGTATCGCATGCCGCAATTGTGAGGCTGCCCGGGTGCCATGCAAGTAAAAATCACATGTGTGCACTGGGCCTTATTGTCACGACAACTTCACACAAGAAACTGCGGCATTGGCACTGCACTCCACAGGGTCACGCGGTGCAGGCACTGAGTCACGTCACCCTGCAACTTAACATGTGCAACTACGTACTATCATGTGAGCCACAGAAATTTATAGTGAGTAACCTGCAGAGACTGCGTCTCACTTTGCACTGGGCCTTATGCCTAGTTCTGTATCACCACAGTTAAGCACAATTCACGTCAGTGCTGTTGACGTTTTGTGCAAGTGCTTTAGAATGGTGCACCAATGCGATTCCTTATATGTAGCACTGTTTTTTGTGCTCCCGTCATGCACAACCCACCAGTTTATCCTCCGCCAGTTTTGTTTATGATCGTTTGCGTGTTTCAGAAGCAGACAGCTCAATCACCAGCCAATCAGAATGCAGCATGACTTGTGGGACGGTATTTCAGTTGACCACTTGTCAACTCAACTGCCGTCACGCATAGCTACTCTGCAGAGCCCAAATAGCCTTGTGACATCAGCACTTTTTCTGCTGTGTTATCTGATACAATGGTAATAGCATTAGTGCATGAGCATACGGAACCAGGTATTAGACTCTGGTCACCAATAACAAGGCTGAACAGTGAACTCCCTTTCAGGGGTATATTTATTTACAGATGATACTGTCATTACCGTGCACCTCATGGGGCCATGACTTTAATTTCTACCTGAGGAAGGCTGATCACTTCTCAGTCCAGATAAAAACCACTGGCATAAGGGCGAAATACTCCTCTAGACAACAGGAAAGTAACAGACAGTGGCTTAGGGTCATGGTCACATCTGGAAATTGTGAGTAATAAGGAGTTGGTTAGGTCCGAATACTGGGACACAGGCTATGAGTAAGGTAGGGTTAGAGTAAAACCACTTCAGACTTTGGAGACAAAGGAACATGGTTTTATGTTGGTTTTGGGGGGAGGATTAGAAGGGAACGAACGAGAACGAGACCATATCCATTGTGAGGGGAGGAGGAAATTGCCTAGCTATCAAGGAAGACAATAGGGAGTTTTCTTACAACGTTTTTTGCAAACGTATGCTAAGCAATGCAGACGAATATTCAACTGTGCAAACGCAAACAATGTGAGGGTCAAGCTGAACGTACATTCTGACGTAAGTTTTTCAGACGTATGCTCTGGTGACGCTTGACGCAGAGTAAGAAATAGAAAGAAAATGGGTGACAGTGGAGGAGGTCTCTCGGTAGGTGGTGGCGCTCATGTATGGGCCATTGCAAAAACGCTGCAATAAAACTTTAATTTTTTTTAAAAATCGTATGCTAGTCACGTGGTCTGTGTATGTTATTGTGTGCGTGCATCGACGTTGTAATAAAACTCCCTACTGAGTACACTCCATGAACGTTGGCAGCTATTCAGCACAATGTCCACAATGTAGAGGAGGCGGCAGACATCCTAGGTGCCCTTCGAGGGCTCCTCATTGGACGCAGCCCTTCTCTACTTTAATTGGGGAGCTGCCTAGCACTAACGTGGGTGTTAGATTGCGGAAAACTGGGTATGGCTAATACTCAAATATCGTAGCATTAGCAAAGTGTCTGTGCAGTTCCTGCATTAGAACTATGCAGTGGACGGAGTTCGAATGACCTTGTAGTTGAAGGACCCGTAAACACCAACAAAAGGAAAAGCCTGATCACTTAAATTAAGCAGCGCAATCCCAGCTTGTACTTGCATGAGTGACCGCTACGGAACACTGGGTACCCACTAATGCTCCCAATGAGTTGCATTGGGAGCGACTGAGTTGTGTTGAGTGGCTGAGTTGTGTTGGGAGCGGCGGAGTTGTGTTGGGAGCGGCTGAGTTGCGTTGAGAGTGGCTGAGTTGCATTGGCGACTTTGTACTATATATAGGATTGTAGTGTGGCTGAGTTACATTGAGCATACCAGTTCTCATCAGATCACTGAAGTTAAGCAATGCAAACCCAAATTAGTACCAACGCGGGTGGTTGGTAGGGAACGTTGGGTGCTGCAAATTTACCCTGTCCTCCATCCCCTACACCTACCTCCTCCTCACCCTTGAGCAGCCTCCTTAGGGTTCAGCCTGTGATGGTTGCTGAGGAGCGGCGAGTTGCGTTGGACACAGCAGTTCTTGTCTGATCACTAAAGTTAAGCAACGCAAGCCCAGTTAGTGTTGACATGGGTGGTCGCTCGGGAAAGCTGGGTACTGCTAATACCCAATAATCGTCGCATTAGTGTAGTGTCTGTGCAGTATATGCATTAGAACTATACAGTGGACGGGTCTCTAATGACCTTGTAGTTGACGGGACCTTAAACTCCAACAAACAAACAAAACAAACAGACATGGGTGGCCACTTGGGAAAACTGGGTACTGCTAATACCCAAAAATCGTCACATTAGTGTAGTGTCTGTGCAGTCTCTGCATAAGAACTATGCTGTGGATGGGGCTCTAATGACCTTGAAGTGGAAGGGCCCTAAAACACCAACAAGCAAGCAGTGTGATGGCTGCTTGGCTTACTCCCCAACCCATTGCCATATCATAACATATGCACATGTAACTGCCTATACAGGGTGTTTCCTTAAAGTAACTAATGGCTTTTTTAAAAATCTATGAGATATGGAGTAAAATGTTTAGGAAAAAGTTATAGTTGATGAAGGGGGACATTCACTTCCCAAAGCAGTTCAGAAATCTTGGCAGTAGCTTTCTCAGGACAATGCAAAGTTACATTTTTTCAATACATAGGGGTAGTTTTCACTATCACATCACATAGCTCCAAAAAATGTGAAATTTTGATATATCATGTTCCTATACCTAAAATTAAAAATACACCCTCAAAACTCCATTAATGAGTGTGCAGCAATGGCCCAGGGCTACAGAATGATGTCTCTGTTATGGAGCTCAGCAAATTGTCACTCTTAACCGCTTCAACTAGCTAGCATAGAGCTAACGTGGATCGGGACACCTTTGCTTGTGCTCCAAGTTAGCTAGTTGGAGCAGCTAAGAGCAACAATTTACTGAGCTGCATACTCTTATGACATTACTACACTAAAACGTTCTAATTTGGTTTAGCAGTTAAGAGCAACAATTTGATAAGCTCCATTCCTGAGACAACATTCAGTAGCCCTGGTCCATTGGTGCACACTCAATAATGCTGTTTTGAGGGTGTATTTTTAATTTTAGGTATATCAACATGATATATCAAAATTTCACATTTTTTTAGAGCAATGGAATACGATAGTTAAAACTACCCCTACCTATTGAAAAAAATGTAACTTTGCATTGTCCTGAAAAAACTACTGCCAAAATTTCTAAAGTGAATGTCCCCTCCATCCAAATCTCATATCTCATACATATTTTAAAAAATGGCATTGATTACTTTAAAGGAAACACCCTGTATAGTGTCTGTGCAGACTCTGCATTAGAACTATGGAATGGACGGGACTGTAATGACCATTGTAGTTGAAGAGCCCTAAAACACCAACAAAACAAAAAAAAATGAGATAAAATAAAGGTACGATGATGGTGGAAAGTTATAATAATCTTTATGATTTTGAATAGGTGTGATGAAAACCTCAACTCCAGCAAAAGTAATTAACTGCAGTTCTGCGATGTATGTATTGGGAACACTTGATTTTACCAACCTCAACAGTGAGAAGAGGTATAATTGCCATTCTGCCTACAGCAACTCCAAGTTAGCTCTGATACTTCACACCAAAGAACTGGCAAAAAGACTAGATGGCACTGGTAAGTAATGCTAGCCTGATTTTCAATATTTTTAGCATACCTATTGGCTTGATCATGCAGTGAAGAGCACTGGATATGGAGTGAGGCCGTCTGGCCCCTGAGAGTATTGTCAGCACCTCCTATTTATAAAGGTCTACACATAAGAGAGTTGGAATCATATTACATCAACATAAGTAGTCCACTACAACATATAGTCCTCATAGATCATTTCCTTCATGAAATGTGCTTCATGTTTTTAGTGCAATTGAAATAATAATATTTACTCAAATATAATTGTGACGTAATTATTAAGTGGTGTTTAGCATCGAATTTGGATTTTGTGTTTATAAATGGTCTTCAGTTTTCTACCTCAGCATAATGCCTTATTGCTGTGTGCTCCAAAATGTCGTGGTAATTATGAAAATTGAGGCACAGTAAATGTTTTTAAGTTTCCAAACGTTCCAGACCTAAAAAGGTGTGGATAAAAGGGATTAGCAGATATTCTTTTAATGTAACAGCAAACTCCAGCTTATGTATTTATATATATTATGTTTTTTTAAAGTGGCCATCAGGTGTGTGCAAGCATGCCCCAGGCCAGCATTATCAGTCGTCTGCAATGTCACTGGGGTGGGGACCTTGAGTCCAGTGGCAGGTCATCAGATGGTGGGAATTCTTCACCAATATGCAGGAATTTGGTCTAGAAGTATACAGGCAGGTAGACTGGGATTGGGAAGGGACAACTGATGCCATGTGGGACAGAGTTGCTAGAAAAATTAGAAAATGTAGAAAAGCCATTTTAACCAAGCTGGAGTAGGAAGTGCAATCCAGAGCAGGCAGATACAGTGGTGGAATGATGAGGTAGAAGCAGCCATCAAGCAAAAGAAGGCTGCTTTCCATTGGGGAAGGAGATGGTGGACCAGGAATTGAAATACAATATAGACAGGTCAAGACCACAGCTAGGAAGATCATTGCCTGGCCAAACACTGTAAGTATGAGGCCTTCTATAATCATTTAAGGACCAAGGAAGGAGAGAGAGGAGATTTTAAACTGGCCAAGGCTAGAGATAGGGCTGCCAAAGATATACTCCAAACCATAGCAGTCAATAGAATGCAGGTAACTGAGATGTGAATGTTGTGGTACCTTAGTGGGGTGTCTAGAGCTGATGAATTAGGAATGAATTATATTAGATATAGCCTGGGGTGGTGGACATCACCGAAAACATGAGAGAGAATAGGTTGAGGAGGTATGGACACATAATTAGAAGAGGGGAGGAGGAACTTGTTAGGACAATTAGAGGAATGAAGGTGATTGGAAGCACCCAGGGCAAGGGGGATATAGTGTGTGGGGTGGATGGGGATCTTGTGTGGAGTGGATGGCTAGAACTCACAGGCCCGACCCTGCCACAGCCAGGATCAGGGCATTATGATGATTTTCTCTATTTACTACTTTACCAAAGAGGATGTGGTGGCAAGTTGTCTCTAAGGATATGGTAATGTGTGAGGTGGATGGACTCACAAAACCCTTAGAACTATAAGGATATTTTGGGTACCCCTATCCCACCCATAGAGAAATATATCTTGCCATTGCAAACGAATCGGCAGCCCACCCATGAAGTTTCTGATTAATTTTCATATACTGTGGTGTTTTTCATTTTTATTTTGACTCGCAGAACCCCCAGAGATATGCTGTGGAACCCTGAGGCTCTGCAGAGCACAGTTTGAAGACCACTGATATACACCCACAAAATTAAACATTAGTATTAAAAGGGCATTAGCATAGTCTCTATAGTAATGATTTTCTTGTGTAGCAATGGTAAGACTAGAGGACTACCTCTGCTGGTATTGTGGACACCATGGGGATGGGTGTGGACTATTTGAATGTGATTTCATGCTACATAGATGACATTCTACAGGAAACAAAGAGTGACCTTCACCGAGAAATGTCTTGGGATTGGGCTTGTAACCCGTGACTTCCTAAAGGCATAGGAGTAGCTGAGTTGCATTAGGAGTGGCTGAGTTGTGTTGGGAGCAGCTGAGTTGCATTGAGAGTGGCTGAGTTGCATTGGGTTGTTGTGTTTTAGGGCTCTTCAACTACAAGGCCATTAGAGCCCCATCGGCAGTGTAGTGGGAGCGGCGAGTTGCGTTGGACACACCAGTTCTCGTCTGATCACTGAAGTTAAGCAACGCAAGCCCAGTTAGTACTGACATGGGTGGTCGCTCGGGAAAGCTGGGTACTGCTAATACCCAATAATCGTTGCATTGGTGTAGTGTCTGTGCAGTCTATGCACTAGAACTATGCAGTGGACGGGTCTCTAATGACCTTGTAGTTGATGGGACCTTAAACACAAACAAACACAGTGTAGTTCTTATGCAGAAACTGCACCGACACTACACTAATGTGGCGATTTTTGGGTATTAGCAGTACCTAGTATTCCTAAGCGGCCACTCATGTCAGTACTAGATAGGGTTACATTGCTTAACTTCAGTGATCGGACAAAAACTGGTGTGTCCAACTTAATTTGCCACTTCTGAGTTGCATCGGGAGCAGTTGAGTTGAATTGAGCTGCTGAGTGGCATTGGGAGCAGCTGAGTAGCATTAGACACACCAGTTCTCGCATGGGCGGCAAATTGGCCACCAAATTATACAAAATTTTATCCCACTGTAGCAGGACTGATTAAATGAATGGGACCACCTAGTATTCTTAAGTTGTGTATTTGGTCACAACATGCAATTCAAATTTGTTTCCCAACTCATGTGAATTTGGAGCATTTCATTGTCAAAGTAACTGCGGTTGTGGAGGGTTACACAAAAGGCCATTCTGCCACCTTGGAAGTGCATAGGACAGAGGTTCTCAACTTGGGCTCTATAGCAGGATTTTTGGGGCTCCATGGCACAAAGCACTGCAGATCCATGGTCCCACTATCAGGGTCCCAGAATCAGGGCCCCACTATCATTGGTCGACTATCAGGGTCTGACTAACAGGGGCCCCCTATCAGAATCCCAGTATCAGAGGCCAAGTATCAGGGTCCAACTATCATGGTCCCAGTATCAGGGTCCCACGGGTTGGGGAGTAAGCCAAGCATCCATAACAGGCCGAACTCTTAAGAGGCTACTCGCGGGAGAGGAGGAAGTAGGTGTGGGGATGTAGAAGAGGGGAAATTTGCAGCAACCAACGTTCTCTACCAACCACTCATGTTGGTACTAGCGTGGGTTTGCATTGCTTAACCTCAGTGATCTCAAGAGAACTGGTGTTTCCAATGGAGTAAGCCGTCCGAATTCAGAGGGACAAGATGGGTACCCGATCCTGCCATAGGAGGAGTTGCTGTTTTTGCACTGCATACGATGACGTCAAATAAATGATTGCTGCATTGGGTTACCTTCTCGTCATCATACGCCTTTCCCGCCTGTGACAGGGTCTGGTCTACGGCTTCTAGCCCTCCACTCCTGTCTATCTCCCCCATCCACCCCATACACTACCGTAAAAATAAGGAACGCTTCCACCCGCCGCGGTGGCGTAGTGGTTAGCACGCTCGGCAACTACGCCAGTAGTTCTAGGTTCGATACTGGACTGTGGTGGGTCGGCTTCTTTCGGGCGAGAGAGAAGCTGTGAGTGTGCCTTCTTTCGGATGAGAAGCAAAACAGAGGTCCCGTGTGGGTGTACGATGGCACTTGCACGTAAAAGAACCCTCTCTACTACGCAACGGGTAGATGAGGCAAAATTTCCAGGTATAGGAGCTCGCCCCCTGGCGTCGGTAGCATTCCCCAACGAACACTAGACCAACGGTAAATAAGCGTAGGAGTGCAGCTTTGGCCGGCAACCGGCTGCATCCATTCAGAGGGACAAATGGGTACCCGACCCTGCCATAGGCGGGAAAAGGGTTAGGAGTTGCTTGCCATTTTGTTGCTTTCTGGCTTTGTAAAAATGTCATCCAATATTTCGATTCTTTGTTTCTTGCACCAACGGGAAAACGAGGTACTAAGCTCTGCCATAGGCGAGACACGGGACTAGCAATGATGAAGTCAGTTGAGAAAAACAATAATTTGCAATTTGACTTTTCCAGGTATAACAACATTTGTTTATCATCCAGGCGCAGTAAGCACCGATATATTTCGCCATGTTTCCCCTGTTATTCGGTGGCTCGTCAAATTCGTTGTATGGTTGTTTTGCAAGGTAAAATGCTTTCTTTTTCATGTACAGTATTTCGCTTTCCACTGCAGGGTTAATTGTTGAACATCAGAACATGCCCTACTACTGCACCAGTGGTTCCAAGTTGGTTACTGGATTGAGGTGGGTTTACTCCTTTTCAGACGAGAGAAAGGGAGGAATCGAGCACACTTTCTGTTGGATGGGAATTAACGCTGGGGCCCCATTTGGTGTGTACGATGTCACTTGCACATAACAGAACCCCGTCTGTCACTGGCGTCCCGGCATAGTGTGCAATGTGTGCGTCGCAAACAGGCGCCAAAACTGTCAGGGGAGAAGAAAATATTTTCATTAGCTCTAGACGGCTATTGGAAACTGCAGATTTTCCACTTTATTCTACATTCTGTGCTGTTAGAGGTGTATAGTACACCATACTGACTAGTGAAACTTCCCCAATCAGTCAACCTCTGTGGATATACAAAAGTGGACCCATCAGAGTGGTTAACCAAAATACTGCTTACATGATATCAGAAAACTTAGTGACTGCAGGGAACAGGTAGAGAAATGACTAAACGATATTAGAAGGGCAATAGAAAAACGCGGGCTAGAGATAAACATGAAAAGACAGAGCATTTAGATTTCAATTGGGAAGCACACATGTTCTGTGGAACTCTGGTGTTCCGTGAAACCACTTCAAGTGTTCTGCAAAAAAATTAATGCACAAATAAAATTGATGGAAGAAAATCGATACAATTTAAAATAATGTTTGGATGGGATTGTAATCAGCAAACGCAAATAACATAGTTATTCGTTTTATAGTTATATAAAGTGGTAGTAAGTACCAAGGTAGTTGGGAGGTATTGCAAAAAAGGGGATGGTGGAAGAAGGGTTTATTTGAATACTCCAGGATATGTATGATGGCTCCATAGCCAGGGTAGGACACCTTGGGAGATTACTGAGGGCTTTCCAGTAAGAATTGAGGTGCACCAAGGTTCAGCACTTAGCCCATACCTTTTCATCCTGGTATTGGACGAACTGCTGATGGGAGTAGGAGAATAGCCCCCCCCCCCTTCTCCCCAGTGCTTGGCATTTGCTGACGATATAGGAAAACTTTATGACTGCAGAGAACAGATACGTGAGGGGACTAAACGATATTAGAGGGGCAATAGAAGCTATGCTATAAGGTGCATTCAAAAAGTAATGAGCCAGAGGCATAATGACGGAAACCAGTACCTGTATGTTAGAAGTATTGGCCCTGGCTGTTGAGGCACTTGTCCCACTGTGACACAAGGCGGTGAATGGCTGTCTCATAAAATTCCCTGGGCTGCGATGTGAACCAGTTCCGCACGTACAGCGTGACGTCAGCGTCCGACGTGAATCAGTGGCCCCTGAGAGCCCTTTTCAGGGGACCAAACATGGCATAATCACAGGGAGAGAGGTCTGGACTGTATGGAGTGTGGCTGAGAACTTCCTATTTGAATTTCTGCTGGAGTGCCACGAATGTGTTGGCCATATGAGGTCTTGCATTGGTGTGGAGCAGAATGACCCCACAGGTGAGATTGCCTGGTCGTTTTGGTTTGATCGCTTGGCAAAGGGTGGTCAAGGTTTTTGCGAGTAACGCTGGGCATTCACTGTTGTCCCGTGTGGCATGAAGTGTATCAGAAGGGGGCCATCTTGGTCAAATTTGCATAGCCATCTTTGCATGCTGGATGCATGCTGCTGCTCGCTTTGTATCGTCACGTGACGTGCATGCGTGCTCTCTAGTGACGGGCTGTGACCTTCCACACTCTGGTCAGAACCACACCTCGTTACACACGCCACGATATTACCATCCTGTCACCAGTTTGTGCATTCCAGCCTCTGGCTCGCTACTTTTTGAACGTCACTTATATATGGATCAGATTGCTGGGCAGTGAGGAAGAGCCACATAAACAGAATGTGAGTAGCCCAGATGCAAATTCTGTGGCACATGTGTGGTGTGTCGAGAGCTGATAGAATTAGGAAGAAGCATATGTGGAGCATATGTAAAGCCAAAATGGCACCCCAAAACTTTGGCGCCCTGGACAGATGCCCAGGTTGCCCCCTAGAGGGGGCACTAGAATGTGTTTATTAGAGGTATCCTGGGGTGGTGGACATCACTGAAAATATGAGGGGAAATAGGTTGAGGTGGTATGGACACGTAATGAGAAGAGGAGCTCAGTAGGTCCATTCCAGGAATGCAGGTGGTGGGAAGCACGCAAGGCAGGGGGAGACAGAAGCGGACGTGGGAGCAGGTTGTCCATAAGGACATGGCAGTGTGTGGGATGCACAGAGACCTGGTGGGAGATAGATGGGAGGGAGGGCTAGAACCTGCAGACCCGACCCCTGCCACAGGTGGGATAAGGGGATAATGATGATGCAGTACGTGAATTAAGGCGAGAGGACTGGGATAGGGGCGCCATATTCTTTTCGTTCATCGCGCCATATTCATTCGCCCACCTGACAATTTGTAGAAAAAATATATAATTTTATAATTAAAAATTTTTTTTTGATATCCTCCTTGGTCGTCGGTATTTCACCTTTTTCTTTCAATATATGTAATAATTATTGAGTGTCAAGCATCATAACATATTTAAATTGTGCTTTGAATTTGCCCATGCAATTTCAACAACCTGGGTACCCAGGTACCCAGTGGCTATTTTTAATATAAATCGTTAAAGATAGTTATCCAGAAATAATTTATGCCACTAAAATGATTCAATAATTACCATAGAACTGTGCAGTCTTTACATTTTACTACAGTGAAGGCATTTTCACCAGAATTATCATGAAATGTTGTTGGCATTCCACTCAAGGCTTTCTGGTTTATCTGTTTCTTTATGGGTGTTTTGTCCCTAGCATAATGCAAACAATGAGCATTAGTGGAATTGCCTTCAGATCACACAGTAATTCGGCAATGGACAATCATCATCAAACCCTTATCCTGCCTGTGGCAGGGTTTGGTTTTCACGTTCAAACCCTCCACAGCTGCCTATTCCCCAACACGTCCCCATCCACCTCATACACTTCCATTTCCTTATGGACAAGCTGCTCCCACATCTGCTTTGGTCTACCTCTCCCCTGAATGCTTTCAACCACTTACATTCTTATAATGGACCTATGAGCTCCCCCTCCCCACTTCTCATTATGTGTCCATACCACCTCAATCTACTCTCCCTCATTCTTTCTGTGATGTCCCTCACTCCCAGGCTGCCTCTAGACTACTCTCCTAATTCTATCAGCTCTTGATTCAACTCCTGTAATGCAGCCATCTCATCTCAGCTACTTGCATTCCTTTTATGTGGCTCTTCCTAAATGCCCAACATTGATCTATATAGCATAGCTGGCCTAACCACTACCCCAATCTATCTCCCCAATGCTGTTGGAGTGGCTGAGTTGCATGGGAGAATAGCTGAGTTGCATTGAACACACCAGTCCTCATGAGATCACTGAAGTTAAACAACGCAGCGCAAGTTACTGACATGGGTGGTTGGCTGAACATTGGGTGCTGCTAATTTCCCCTCTCCTGCAACACCTCCCACCAGGTACTCATCCACCTCACTTGTCATCCTCATGGACAAGTTGGCCCCATGTCTGCTTTGGTCTCCCCCTGATCCTGGTGCTTTCAACCACCTGTAGTCCTGCAAAAGACCTAATGAGCTCCTACCCCTCTTCTCTTTATGTGTCTATACCACCTCAATGGGAGCGGCGAGTTGGTTGGACACACCAGTTCTCGTCTGATCACTGAAGTTAAGCAACGCAAGCCCAGTTAGTACTGACGTGGGTGGTCGCTCGGGAAAGCTGGGTACTGCTAATACCCAATAATCGTCGCATTAGTGTAGTGTCTGTGCAGAATATGCATTAGAACTATACAGTGGACGGGTCTCTAATGACCTCGTAGTAGACGGGACCTTAAACTCCAACCAACAACAACAACAACCACCTCAATCTACTCTCCCTCATTCTTTCTGCAATATCCTCCAACCCAAGCCACCCCCTAGTATGCTGAGTCCTAATTCTATGACTCATGTAGTGCAGCAATCACACTCTACTATGCAACGGGTATATGGGACAAATTTCGCAGGTGCAGGAGCCGGGTGGAGAGCCCAAACGGACAGTAGATCGACGGAAAATAAGTGTAGTGGTTGTAGCTTTTTCAGCAACTGGCTGTGGAAAACCATGTCTGATATGTCGCCCTCATGTCCCTTCAGAGGGACAATATGGGTACCCGCTCATGTCATAGGTGGAAATAGGTTTAGGAGTTGCTTACTTTTTGTAGGGACTTCTTGTTACTTGTCGCTTTTATCTCTGCCCAACTATGCTGTGCCATCACATTACTGGTAGCACTCTTTGCTTGTGGCTCTTCTCTTCCTTCAACAGTGTGGGCAGGCTTACATAGAAGTTCTATGATTTGCATTGCGTTTTGTTTGAGCACTGAAGTTAAGCAACTCAACCCCAGCTAGTACCAGCATGGGTAACTGCTTGGAAGCAATGGCTACTGCATACCCTTATGCACAACTTACAGGATGATCTCGAATATAATACATACTTTTTCCCCCCAAAATATTAAATGCAAAGTCTGGGTGCATATTATACATAGGATTAAACATTTCAGCCATTTTCAGAGGAACACTAAGCATGCGTAAAGAATACTGGATCATCCATCGAATGCAAGAAAGGAGACACGTTTCCATATTCACCTCATTTAACTTCTATTAGATGCTCTTTTGATTAAATTTTATAAATAGAATACTTAACTATTATATAAATTTAACGTAACATTCAGTCTGACCATTTAAGAAATAAAAGGATAAACACTTTATTTGCGTCCATTACCATTGATATATCAATACAAGCGTGCCACTAAAAAAATTCACAAGTCCCGTAATAAAAATTAGTATTCGATGTCCAGTTATGTCCAACAATACCGATATTAAAACTCTAAGAATTCTTCAGAATCTTCATGTGAAATAACTGGCAACTGACAAACCTAGCCTTCATATTATACATGAGTATTGAGACTTTTACATTAACATCAATCTTGAAACTTGGGATGCATATTATGCACTGATGCATATTATACTTGAGATAATACAGTACTTCCACTTCTGCTTTGGTCTTCCCCTACCCAGGGACCTCTTCTCATTACGTGTCCATACCACCTAAACCTACTCTCCCTCTTCTTTTCTGCAATGCGCACCACTCCCAGGCTACCTTGAATATACTCATTCCTAACTCCATTGGCTCTCGACACCCTACTGATGTACTACAGCATTCGCATCTTGGCTAGTTGGATTCTTTTAACGTGGCTTTTTCTAACAACCCAACACTGTGTTCCATATATCATACCGGGCCTCAGCCTTGCTCTGTAAAACTTCCCCTTCAACTTGATTGGAACCCTCCTATCACACATGACCACACTTGCCCGTCTCCAATTCAATCATCCCCCATTGATTCTAAGGGTCACATCTGAGTCTATCTCCCCATTGCTTTGGAATGTTCATTCTAAGTACTTTACCTTTTGCACCTTCATCCCTATTTCGACCCTAGATATCACGTCTCTGTCTTCTTCACATTTATCTTCAGCCCTCATTTTTCTATCGCCCCTCTAATATCTTTTAGGCCCTTCTCTACTTGTTCCCCGGAGTCACTAAGGTTTCCAATATCGTTGACAAATACCATGCACTGAGGGGCCCATTCTCCTACTCCCGTCAGCAGCTTATCCACAATCATAATAAAAATGTATGGACCGAGTGCTGAACCTTGAGGGAGCGGCTTATTGCATTGGACACCCCAGTTCTCATTCAAGCTCAGCTAGTACTACCATGAGTGACAGCTTGGGAAAAGTGAGTAATGCTGATACCCAAACATCGTGTTATCCATGTAGTGTTTGTGCAGTCTCAGCATTAGAACTGTGCTGTGGACGGGTTGTAATGACTTTTGTAGTCAAAAGACCCTATGACACCAACAAAACAAGGACAAAAAAACCAACTCAACCTTGGTGCAGCCTAACCTTCCAATAGATCACTAAGGCATATTTATTTTTATTCTAAGCAAGTGTTGATTTGCATGCAGTTTCCAAAATAACTGACCACTCTGGAACTTTGTGACTGCACTGTAGGTACCCAAAAGAAGGGGTTTCCTGTTTTCTGGCTGCTAACTAGCGCTCTCTAGCCTTAGCATTAAATGAACTTTAACAGTATTGTTATATTTCCCTCGTTTATTCTTATTTCAGACGCCTAAAGAAGGTGCCCAGACAGCAATATACCTAGCAGGTTTGGAAAAGACTGAAGGATTAAATGGCAGGTATTTTGTTGATTGCAAAACCCAAAAGGAGCTGAAGAAAGGAAGCGACATGGCAACTGCTAAGCAGTTATGGACGCACACTGAAAAACTTCTTTCTTCACATCTTTACTGACTACAATTTATTTGGTAATTTCAACTTAACATTTAAATGTAATTCAAGACCCATGTCAAATTTCTTGGTCATTTTTAGTCTATTTCCTGCTTATGGCAGAGTCAGATGCCCATTTACCAGTGGCGTAGTGTGGGGGGGGGGGCAAGGGGGCGGCCGTCCCGGGCGCAAAATTTTAAGGATTGCAAACAATTTTCAAACAGAAAAATAAGAAATATAAAATTAGCGCCCCATCTTCCACATATTGCGATTTCCTATTCCCAGTCTCATTGTGAAAAGTGGTCAGTGCTTCTTGCATCTACAAATCACACGTGGGTGACAAAAGTATCTTCTTAAAGCACAAAGTTACCTGTATTTTCTAACCAGCATGAATAGGGCTGGCGTGATGGGTGTGTGAACTAAAATGACAGCACAGGGCCCCACGCATTCGGAATAATGAGCCAAATTATAGAAGGGCCTCACTTCATTACTATGCATGGTGCCCCACAAAACATAGCACCCGCCTGTGGCAGGGCCGGGTCTGCGGGTTCTAGCCCTACAATCTCGTCTGTCTCCCACCAGGTCACACATGCTGCACTTTGGTCTTCCCCTGCCCCAGTGCTACCGACCATCTGCATTCCTGGCAAGGACCTAATGAGCTCCTCCTCCCCTCTTCCCATGATGTGTCCATACCACCTCAGCCTATTCTCCCTCATTTTTCCTGCAATGCCCACCACCCCAGGCTACCTTTAATATACTCATTCCTAATTCTATCAGCTCTTGACACACCACTCATGTACCACAGCATTTGCATCTTGGCCACTAGCATTCTTCTCTCTGCTATTCCTGCCTCACAGTTTAGTGTGAGACCAAATCCCGTGGCATTTTTCGCCATTCTCTCTACTGTATATTTATGACCCTTTTTGATGTTGTGGCTTTAGGGCAGGTGTATGCACTGCTAAAAACTGACATAGCCAAAGCCTTTGATGCGGTGGATCATCAGTGTATTATTAAGTCAATTTCCAAATTCATTCAGAATCCATTTCTGCTTAACGTCCTGGTGTCTTATTTGCAGGGTCGCGTAGTTAGCCTTCCGTCCACAAGGTGGGGTCTTAGCAAACCCCAGACCTACAAAATTGTGTCTACACATGTACCACCTTCTCCAATCATAACCAACCTTTGAGTACCTATTCTCAGATGTTTTCTTTACCTATCTAAGGAAGTTGGCAGGTCTCCTAAGTAATTAGCATATTTTATTTCTGGTTAAGCAATGCAACCCAAGTTAGTACCAACATGGTTGGCTGGTCAGAAACACTGGTTACTAAGGCAGAAATGGGAGCAGGATGTCCATAAGGATATGGTAGTGTCTGGGTAGTGTCTGGGGAGGATGGCGACCTGGTGGGAGATAGGCAGGAGTGCAGGACTAGACCCTGCAGATCCGACCCTGTCATAGGTGGGATAAGGGTATGGTGATGATGATGTCTTGTCTTCTTGGGTAATATAGAATTTTTACAGCATGTTTCCAAATTATTTTCATTGCTAAAGCTTTATATGGTAGTTTTTAATTTAATATCCATAATAATGCCCTTAATCTGAATATTCAAGCCTTGAAAATTAAAAAGTCTTTTTGGGGTTATCACAGATCCCGCCTTGTAGTGTGTGCCAGAAATCGTCACTTTGTGGACGGAAGGTTAAGTTCTGCTCCTCTGACGAAACCCTTGTAGTGTGATGGGGCGCCCTTCAGGGGTCTGTTCTTGGTCCACTTTTGTTTAACCTGGCTATGGCCACTCTCCCCTCAGTGTGTCCTGAGTGGAGTATCTGGTCGTATGCAGATGACAATTTCTTCGGCTTTGCTGCCACTAGTTTTCTGGTTTCATTTGTTATTTCCTCAATTCCACGGCTGCTGGCCCGTCTCTCTAGTTGGTATGCTGGGCTTGGGCTGCAGATCCACACCGACAAAACTAAGGTTTTGGTGGTTGTGGTATCCCCGAACCAGGGTGTCCCCATGGATCTCGTTAGGCCTCTTCGTGTTTTGGGTATTCTTTTTGACTCCTCCTTATCCTTCCTGGCTCAGAGGGATGCACTAGTCACAAAGATCAATTCCCTTGGCATTCTTTTTCGACGCCTCAGGGCACGTATTCCACAGAACAAACTGATTTTGATTTTTTGGGCTAAAGTGTTGTCCCTTATTATTTATGCTGCCCCCTTTCTGGCTGGGCTCTCGTGTACCTGTCTCTCCGCTTTAAGGGTGGTGTTTAATTCTGTGCTTAGGTCCATCTTTCGTTGCTTTCGACACGCCACTCATGTACCACAGCATACACATCTCAGCTACTTGCATTCTATTTACATGGCTCTTCCTCACTGTCCAGCATTCTGATCCATAGAGCATAGCTAGCCTAGCCACTGTCCTGTAGAACTTCCCTATCAACTTGATTGGGACCCTCCTATCGCAATGGACTCTGCTTGCCTGCCTCCATTTCAGCCACCCCCATTGATTCTGTGGGTCACAACCAAGTCTATCAAGCGGCGAGTTGCGTTGGACACACCAGTTCTCGTCTGATCACTGAAGTTAAGCAACGCAAGCCCAGTTAGTACTGACATGAGTGGCCGCTCGGGAAAGCTGGGTACTGCTAATACCCAGTAATCGTCACATTAGTGTAGTGTCTGTGCAGTGTGGATTCATTTTTATTTCTGGATTCATTTGATGGGTTGGGGAGTTAGCCAAGCAGCCATAACAGGACGAACCCTTAGGAGGCTGCTCGCGGGAGATGAGGAGGTAGGTAGTGGACGTAGGAGAGGGGAAATTTGCAGCACCCAATGTTCTTTACCAACCACCCATGTTGGTACTAACGTGGGCTTGCGCTGCTTAACTTCAGTGATCTCACGAGAACTGGTGTGTCCAACGCAACCTGGCTGCAGTCTATGCATTAGAACTATGCAGTGGACGGGTCTCTAATAACCTTGTAGTTGATGGGACCTTAAACACCAACAAACAACAACAACAACCAAGTCTATCTCCACATTGCTTTGGAACGTTGATCCTAAGTACTTTACCTCTAACACCTTTTTCACTAGTATGCCCCTCGAATGTACATCACTGTTATTTTCCTGACCTTCCCAATTGAAAGCTGAATACACTGTCTTATTCATGTTCATCTTTAGCCCTCCCTTTTCTATCGCTCCTCTAATATCGTTTAGTCCAGGGATGGCCAACCTTTTCAACAGGAGGGTCAAAATTAAGAAATTATATTTCCTGCTGGGCCACCCACCTAACCTTTTTGTGTTGAATTAAAGTAAACAAGCAGGCGACCAGCAGCTTCAGCCACATCGTGGCATCCCAGTATGTGAGATTGTAGTCAAATGCTTGTCTGGTTGATGCCGACTCATGATGTGATGCTCTTTTGGAGACAGTACAATAATTTTATGCTCGTTTGACCTAGCTCCTGGTGGGCTGCATGCAAGCCATGTGCCTCATGTTGGCCACACCTGGTTTAGTCCCTTCTCTATCTGTTATTTGCTGTTGCTACCTTTTCTAATATCAATGGCAAATGCCAAGCACTGACGGGCCCAATCTCCTACCCCCTACCCAAAGCAGTTTGTCCAAAACCAGGATGAAAAGGTATGGACATGGACTAAGTGCTGAACCTTGGTGAACCCCAACTTTCACATGAAAGCCCCCGATATTCCCCCAAGGTGTCCTTACCCTGGCTGTGGAGCCATCATCCATATCCTGGACTATTTGAATAAACCCCTCTTCTACTCCCCTTTTTCATAATACCTTCCAAACTACATGTCTTTGGACACTGTCATAGGCCTTCTCTAGGTTGATAAAGATGGCATGGAGATCTTTCTTTGCTGCCCTATACTTTTCTATAATCTGCCTCAGAATGAAGATTGGCTCCATTGTGGACATACCTGGCATAAACCCAAACTGATATTGACTGACACTAGTTCTTTCCCAGAGGCAGCGTTCCAATACTCTCTCCCAGAGCTTCATGGAGTGGCTCATTAGCTTTATACCCATATAGTTACCACAATCTTGGACATCCACTTTGCCTTTGAAGAGTGGTACTATCCAACTCTCACACCATGCAGATGGCATTCTATCTCCAGCAGCTAACCTACTGAAAAGTTTCGCTGGCCACCTGGTGCCTGTCCTTCCTAGGCTACGCTACACTTTGATGAGGATTCTCTCAGGGCCTGCAGCTTTTCTGCCTTTCATCTTCCTACGTGCCCTGGCTACCTCTTCCTCTTTCATACAGTCCACCACCCCTGTCAATGCAAGATAGGTGGCAAAGTCCTCCTCTCCCCCTGCAGTATTCAGGAGGTTTTGGAAATACTCCTCCAATCTCCTCTTTACCTCTGATGGGGAAAACAAGACCCTACCATCGTTATCATTCACTGTTATGGCTTGGAGTATGTCTGTAGCTGCCCTATCTCTAGCCTTGGCAATCTTGAAGACTTCTCTCCCTCTTTCCTTTGTCTCTAACTGCTCATAGAGGGCCTCACACTTAACGTGCTTGGCCAGGGTAACGATCCTCCTAGTCGTGGTCTTGACCTGTCTGTATTGCATCTTAGACTCCTGGTCACCTAACTCCCACCACCTGTGGAAAGCAGTCTTCTTTTGCTTGATGGCTGCTTCTATGCTTCTACCTCTTCATTCCACCAGCACTAACGAGCCATTTCCAAAAATTTAATTTTTATCAATAAATGGTGTTACTGCCTAGATAGTTTAAGTTTTAGAAATTTGGCTCTCAAAAGAAATCCCAGTCATTTTTTGTTGATATTTGGCTCTTTTGACTGATGAGTTTGTTGACCACTGGTCTGTCCATAAGTTAGTGGGCGCCAATTTTTGCCTTGCCCCGGGCGCTAGCAACCCACGCTACGCCATTGTAAACATGTGTAGCATGTTGTTTTAGTCTGAAAAATTCATCACAAGGCTTAATAAAGATTAAATTGCTAACTCATAACTCTTTGATGATAATTATTAATATTTTAAAAATATTTTAAATTAAAAATATATGTTTATGACTATCAAGGAGCGATTGGCAACTCACTTTTTCTTCTCTTCAAAAATTCTACTTTTTAAATTTGAAACTTGTCGGTTTCTTCCCTACCAAATTCCTATTTTCAAATTTCAAAATTTTACTGGAACTTACGTTACCATATTCTAATATAGGGGTGGCCAACCTTTTCAGCAGGCGGGCCAAATTTAAGAAATAATATTTCCTGCTGGGCCATGAACGTAATTTTTTTTTGTTGAATTAAAGTAAACAAGCAAGCGTGCTGCAGCTTCGGCCACATCATCACTCCCCAGGATGTCAGATCAGGGTTAAATGCTTGCCTGCTTAATGGTGAGTTCACGGGCCGCAACATGACTCCTGGCGGGCCGCATGCGGCCGGCGGGCCTCGTGTTGGCCACTCCTATTCTAATACATCAAAATGCAAAATATACTAGAAGTGACGTCAGGTGCAAAACAAATCAAACATACAGGATGCAACCCTAATACACCACCCATGCACAAAGTGAAATTCCAGCAGGACCAAGGCTCTTGGTTGAGAAACTATATTTATTACAGTAGAGCTAAATGTATTTATATGAGGAGCCAGTTGCAAGACGTCCACCATGGATAAGACAAAAAGGAAGACTGAAATTCAAATGCTAAAACAACTGTTTTTCTTAACTATTTTCCAAACAAAACATTCTAACATTTGAAAAACAAACCGCTTGTATAAACAGCCACTCATTCTAAATATTCGAAATGTTAAATATGGAAGTGAATTTATACAAGAAGTGAATAGGCAGGTAAACAGGGATTGGGAAGGGTCAGCGGATGCCATGTGGGACAGGGTTGCCAGAAAGATTAGAACTTGTGGGAAAGCCATTCTGGGGCAGGGCCGAATAGGAGGCACAGTCCAGGGAATCAGACAGACATGGTGGTGGAATGAGGAGGTAGAAGCTGCCATCAAGCAGAAGAAGGTTGCCTACCACAGGTGGCAGGAGATAGGGGACCAGGAGTCTAAGACTCAATATAGACAGGCCAAGACCTTGGCTAAGAGGACCATTGCCCTGGCCAAACACCAGAAGTATGAGGCTCTCTATGAGCAGTTAGGGACAAAGGAAGGGGAAAGAGGAGTTTTCAAATTATCCAGGGCTAGGGATAGGGCAGCTAAGGATATTCCTCAAGCAATGACAGTGAAGGATGGGGAAGGTAGGGTCCTGCTCTCCCCACTGGAGGTAAAGAGGAGGTGGGAGGAATACTTCCAAAACCTCTTGAATACTGGGGGGAGGGGACAGGGCACTGCCACCTCACATGCAACAGTTGGGGAGGTGGACTGTGTAACTGAGGAGGAAGTAGCCAGGGCACTTAGGAAGATGAAAGGGCGAAAAGCTGTAGGCCTAGATGGAATCCCCATTCAAGTATGGCATAGCCTAGGGACTACAGGCACAAGGTGGCTAGGGAAACTTTTCAGTAGGATAGCCAGGGGAGACAGAATGCAAGCTGAATGGCGTGATAGCTTGATAGTACCACTCTTCAAGGGCAAAGGGGATGTCCAAGAATGTGGTAATTACAGAGGTATCAAGCTAATGAGCCACTCCATGAAGCTATGGGAGAGAGTAATGGAATGTCGCCTCAGGAATAAAACCAGCATCCGGGGAAATCAGTTTGGGTTTATGCCAGGTAGGTCCACCATGGAGCCAATCTTTATTCTGAGGCAGATGATAGAGAAGTATAGAGCAGCAAAGAAAGATCTCCATGCCATCTTTATTGACCTGGAGAAGGCCTATGACAGTGTACTGCGACAGGTAGTTTGGGAGGTATTACGAAAACGGGGGGTGGAAGAAGGGTTTATTCAGATAGTCCAAGATATGTATGAAGGCTCCATAACCAGGGTAAGGACGCCATGGGGGAATACTGGGGGCTTCCCAGTGAAAGTTGGGTTGCACCAAGGTTCAGCACTCAGTGCATACCTTTCCGTTCTAGTTATGGATGAGCTGCTGACAGGAATGGGAGAATGGGAGCCTCAGGGCTTGGTATTTGCTGACGATATTGGAAAAGTCAGTGACGGGGGTGTGTGTGTTGTTGTTTAAGGTCCCGTCAACTACGACGTCATTAGAGACCCGTCCACTGCATAGTTCTAATGCATAGACTGCACCAACACTACACCAATGCGACGATTATTGGGTATTAGCAGTACCCAGCTTTCCCGAGCGCCCACCCATGTCAGTACTAACTGGGCTTGCGTTGCTTAACTTCAGTGATCAGACGAGAACTGGTGTGTCCAATGCAACTCGCCGCTCCCTAAAGTCAGTGACAGCAGAGAACAGATAGAGAAGGGACTAAACGATATATGAGGAGCGATGGAAAAGGGAGGGCTTAAGATAAACATTTAGCTTTCAATTGGGAAGGACAGGTAAATAATGGTGAAGTCCGTTCAAGGGTGCAAGAGGTAAGGTACTTAGGATCTACTTTCCAAAGCAGTGGGGAGATAGGTGCGGATGTGACTCATAGACTCAGTGAGGGTGGCTGAAGTGGAGACAGGCAAGCGGAGTCCTGTGTGATAGGAGGGTCCCAATCAAATTGAAGGGCAAGTTCTACAGGGCAGTGGTTAGGCCAGCTATGTTATATGGGTCCGAGTGTTGGGCAGTGAGGAAGAGCCACGTCAATAGAGTGCAAGTGGCTGAGATGTGAATGCTGCGGGACATGAGTGGTGTGTCAAGAGCTGATAGAATTAGGAATGAGTATGTTAGAGGTTGCCCTGCCGCAGGCGGGAGAAGGGTATGATGATGATGATGATGATGAAATATGGAAGTGAAGAATTCACAATAAAAAGTTTTGAATTTCGAATATTGAATGCATGCACATTCTCAAAATCTCATCATCTCTACAGTAACATCCTCACCAGTTCTATCCCTGGTCTTGGCCAGTCTAAAATCTTTTTTCTTACCTTCCCTTGTATCCAGCTTTTCATAGATACTTCTGGTACTTTGCCAGGGGAATGGTCCTCCTGGCCATTTTCCTTGCCTGAACATAGTCTGTCATTGACATTGGTCCCTTTCCTTCTGAAAATACTCAGTGGGTAGCACCCAGAAATCTTGGATCTTTGCCCTGTTCTGCTTCCTTACCACGAAAAAATCTATTTGGGACCTCCCCTGTGCTGACTGGAAAATGATGAGGTGCATTTCCCTCTAACTAAACCACATATTGCCTAATGCAAGGTCATGTGCTCTTGCTGTCTCAAGGATCTTCTGCCCCTCAGGGTTGATCATCCCATACCCACATCCCCCTGGACCTCCTCATATTCCAAACCATCCTTAGCGACATGAGCAATAAAGTCACCCCCAATAGTTAGTCACTCATTTCCCTTGTCCTGTCTGAGCAAGCAGCCTCCTAAGGGTTTGGCTTGTTATTGCTACTTGGCTTAGTCCCCAACCCGTTCTCTAAGAAATACTAAGAAACACCAAATACGAAATACTAATTGTGCTGTCTACTGACTAAACCACCTCATCAAAATTATTTAAAAAAATCTGCTTTTATTGTGTCACCCAGGCCTGCTTGGAGGCATATGTACTAATGAGGTGGAGCCCTATTCCCTGCCAAACTACTGTAACTAACATTATCCCACTGCTAAATATCTCAACTGAAATGATCCTCTGCTGTAATTCTCTATTTAATACAATATCCACCCCATTTTGTCCCCCATCACTACCTGTGTAGATCAGTTTGTATCCCTCCTCCAGGGCCCTTGATCTATTCCCCTTCCACATTGTCTCCTGGAGGAATGCAATACTGATCTACCTATGCTTTAGGGTTACAACTAGTTCCACAGCTTTCCCTGAGAGGGTTCCCACAGTCCACATCCCTTGTCTCAGTCTATCCCCCTTATTTGGTGTGACAGCTCTGACTGGGTGCACCTCAGTCAGACGTCTGGAACCCACATCAATAGTGGCAGGGCTACCTGTGGGGCTGCCATCCAACCCCATAGGATTTGTTTGTTTGATGGTGTTTTAGGGTCCATCAACTACAAGGTCATTAGAGCCCTGTCCACAGCATAGCACAGGCACTACACAAATGCAATGATTTTTTGGTATTAGCAGTACCCAGTGTTCCCAAGTGGCCACCCATGTCAGTACTAGCTGGGGTTCTGTTGCTTAACTTCCTTGATTGTACAAGAATCAGTGTGTCCAACACCTTTCACCACTCCCACCCCATAGGAGACACTCATTAATTGTCTTATCATTGCCAAGTGAGCAGTGATCTCATACTCACCTGGCAGTCCACCTTTCATACATAACTATTTATAACTATTTACAAATAAATACAGTGGATTCCAGTTAAATGGGCTACACCAGTGACACGATTGTTTTGGTCCTAATAACTGGCTGGTCTGGTTAAACACACATGTCCTATGTTGTAAGATGGGGCGTGCTATATGTAGCATACAGTGTATGTACAGGTAAATTAAGTATTACCACGTTCTTGTCAACGTTTGAAGAATGTGTCAATTGTGATGTGATGCATTGTGTTGACGAATTACTTGTGAATGAAATCACCACAAACATGTAACAGCAATGGAACTGCTTTTCTTTCCCTCCTGCATGAAAATCCATTGGTTTTGCTCTTGTCATGCACTTTTTGGACTTCCTAACCTTTGATAAAAGCATTAATTCTCCTGGGGAGCAAAGCTACAGATCCTCCCATACAGAGCTGGACCCCTGTACATGGCTTCCGTATCTTATTTGCTCTCACAATTTTGGTCTGATTCAATGGAATTTTGTCCAAATAAGTGATTATTATTAGGCTTATGTACATAGGATTTGTTTTGGTTCTTTAGGATTCGATCTGAATAAGCAGCTGGTCCAATTAACCAGATTTTACTGTATTACATACTAATCTATAGTATATACTTATAAATATTACTAAATTAATAATTTATAGATTTTTGCTGTGGGCCGTTGGCACACCAGCTTCACTGCAGCATGGCGTCCATATTTCCCTATTTTGTTTTCTAAATCTCCAATTTGATATTTTCGTGTAACCGTTTACCCTAAATCTACTGAGTCAACCCTTTGTTCCCTACGTTTCTTTGCCAATGTGGGCTTTATATGAAAAGTCAGTAAAGGAATATTGTACAATATACAATATACAGTATGATAAGAGCTTTGCCCAGGTTGAATTTGCCTTATGTATAAACATTTCCATTGTATTCTTATCTGACCTCCTCTCCTTCTTGGGTCTTCTTCCTGAATGTTGGCTTAGGTTGGTCATCTACATCTAGGTACTGGACAGTCAGCAGCCTTGATATGCAATGATGTCTTCTTCTTCAAAGTGGCGTTGGTGTTCTGGCATCTTGGGAGCAGGAGCATGGCTGTGTTCCAAGATCTCTCTCCCTCTTTATCCATCTACCTTGGGCCTGTCTTCCTTGGGGAATGCCCTTGAGACTTCTTACATCTCCTTTTATTCTGTGCCATGTTTGCCTTGGGGTAGAATAGGTACACTGTATCCCTGCATGTGTCATGAAAGTCCTTGACTGGATTAAACCACCATCATGGTGTGATAGGTCTTCCATCGGTCGGTGTAGGATCCTCACTGGGGTGACCATAGAAAAACGCCTCCCACATATTTGATGTGTGTGTGGAGACCTGAACCACTGGAAAAAGCACATCTTGGTGGCTGAGGGGGTGCATGTCCTGGGATGTGTCTGGTTGGCTCCACACTGATGAGGTGGCTCACAGACATCAAGGACTAAGGTTGTGACCTACAGTTTCCAATACATCACTTTGGCCACAGCTTCCAGAGAATGTGGGCTGCCAGGTAGATAATTGGACTGGTCAATCAGCCAGGGTGCATAGGTCTATGTCCCCTAGGTTAACACTGAGTGGACCTCCAGTGAACCCCAATACCATTGGTATGGTACTTGGAAAGTATGCCATCATTGCAACTTTGGTGACCCACATGGGCATCCACTGAGTTGGGGCTCCATGGTGAATGAGGACTGTGGGCAGGGAATTTATACTCCTCCAAAAGAGTGGTGGAAAATCAGAGGCTGGAGGTCTCGAAAAGTAATGCCACCCCTTTGCCTTCTTTGTATTGAGCTGGAAGGCAGTGAACACAGCCCCATTGTACCAAGTGGGACCAGTTCTATCACTTTGATGGAGACCAGCACAACTCCAAGCAAGCAGCCATGCATTCCCCCAGTAATCCCACTAGATCAGGGAACGCCTCTTTGACATCTGCTGCTTTGGCTCCTGCCCTTAAAAACAGGCAATAGCCTCTTAGCCTTGAGGTGCAGGGTTTCTCAGCCGATGTGAAGCACATTCCCACACCTAAGATCTTAGGAGCAGTCAAAATAACTGACAGTTCTTTTCCATCTCGGAGGAGGATGGTGCAGCTTTGGGGAAGGTGGCGCCTTTCCTCATCACCAAAGCCATCAATGGCATTGCTGGTGATGTGACTTCTGTTAAGAAACTGTCCAATGGCACCTTGTTGGTAGAGGCCACTGCCCCCACCCAGTTGCTGCACTGCTCAAGATGTGGAAGCTCAGTGACTTCCCCCATGTTAGTCAAGCCACACTGCACACTAAACATAAGTAGAGGTGTGGTGCTGTGCCCTTACCTATGCTTGGAGTCAGAGGAGAAAATAGCAGAGGAGTTCAGGGACCAGGGTTTGGTTGCTGTCTGCCACACGTTGGGCAGTTAGGAAGAGCCACATAAATAGAATGTAAGTAGCCAAGATATGAACGCGGTGATACATGGGTGGGGTGTCAAGAGCTGATAGGTTTAGGAATGAGTGTATTAGAGGTAGCTTTGGGGTGAAGGCATCACAAAAATGGTGAGAGAGAGTAGATTGAGGTGGCATGGACATGTGATGGGGAAGAGGTCCATTCCATGCCACCATGAGTATTTAAAGTTATCTCTACCAAAGGCACCTTCATTGACTATTAACAATTTGTTTTGCTGTTGTTTATTTTTTTGTTTGGACATGGTGCTATCATTTTGACTCAGGATAAATCTCACAAATGTCCATTCTTTCAAGGGTGTAAGCAACTTGTGCCATGTTTGATTACAATTTCTTTTGTCATGCTCATTGTATTTGTTGTTCTTTTAATGCTATTCTTGTTCTATCACTGGACATTACACGTCTTTCATTCGGTGGCATGGTGCTATCATTTTGACTAAGACCTTATCTCTGCTAGCAGGTTGAAGGGGTCATCTGTGGATAAGTTTTTCATTCTGTGGTTTTTTTTTTTTGCCTTTTATTTTCCTTAGTCTTTTTCTGCTTCCTGACACTCTCTATTCAATTTTTGTTTTTCTGTTATTTCTCCTTCATTTGATGCATCACTAATTTTCCTTCCTTCTCCATCAGGTCAATCTTCGATTCTTTTTCCGAGAGGTTACTGGTGAGAAGAATCCATTGCCCAGTTTCATTAAACAATCTATAATCAATTCTTTCCTTGGGCTTTATTCTCCAGGACTGAGATTGCTCAATTCCCTGAACAATCATGCAACATTGAGTTCCTTTAGCACTTTTACTATGTTGTAAGACTAATTCCTCAGGTCATGAATCTTGGATATAGTCACTTCCATTTTATGAATGGATACTTTCAGATGTCTCTAAAGTGAATGCTTGCACCTGATTGGGTTTTCCACAACAAGCATTTTCCAAATCCTTGGGCATAATATTTGATTATTCAATTCATTTCACCAGTTTAGGAGTAACCCAAGCAGCCATAACAGGCTGCACCCTTAGGAGGCTGCTCACAGGAAATAAGGAGGTAGATGTAGAGGATGTAGGAGAGAGGAAATTTGCAGCACCCTTGTTGGTACTAATGTGGGCTTGCACTGCTTCAGTGATCTCATTAGAACAGGTGTGTCCAATGCAACTTGGACATCATTATTTATTTCCTCTTCCCAGATATCATCACAACTCTGGGTCAAATTAATGTCTTTTTCTTATTACCCAGACTGGGGAAAATATCGTTTATTCCCACTTTCCTCAGCCTGTTCACATGTACATCTTTATTTTCTCAAAGATTTGTACATTTTCTTATTCTATAATTCACCAAGCCAAATCACTGAATTACTTTATATGGTCCTGAACTTAGCTTGCTAAGTTTTTTAACCCCCATCCCACCTTGGGAGTGTACAAATATACCATGTCTTCTTTCATTTTGACATGTTTTAACTTCTGATTTCCCATTCTCATTGTATTTTCTTGACTGGAATTCAGGAATTCTTTGGCCATCTCACAAACAAGTTGCATACGTTTCATTAGTTCTTCCTTAAAATCTTCTGAATAGAGAGATCTCTGGTTGTGCTCAGTTTCAGTATCATCTGTATCACGTTCTAGCCACCCAGCTTTTGTTGGTGCTATATGCCACTTCAAATCTCAATAAATAGCCCCAAAAATCTGTTGAAAATTATGTAAGATTCACTTCAGTGTCAATTGTAAAAGAATGCAGTACTGAAAATAATGATATTGGGATGTTTGATGTCCACAGCAGACATGTGGCCATTTTTTTATTATTATGGATGACATAGGCTTTTGCCATACTAAATAAATTCATTCATTTAGGACAGGTGTCCATTGTATAGAGGTGTCCAATGTTGCAGGCTTTACTGTACAAAATTGAACCTTTTTCTTCCAACAAATGAAGCATATTTGTCTTACATAGAAGTTTCACACTTCACACTATTTTTTTTATTAAAATGGATAACTCATTTCCTCCAATTAACCTTTTAATTTCCAAAATTTTTATTAGATTGTGATAAAACCCTTTCCTCATCTGCTAGATGTTTTGAACATATGCCCCATTTCTAAAAACCTACACTATTGGTCCAGCCCCTGATCCCAATCTATCACCCCACTCTATTGGACAAACAGGAAAATATGGGAAATGGGAGAAAAAGGCCCAGTCACACCAAAAAGGGTATATAAAGATGTGAAACGACTCTGAAACATCATGTAGTTCAGCAGTCAATCATCATCTCCCAGTGAGGGAGAAAGAGAGAGAAGCTCTTGCTCAAAATCTGAGAGCTCTCCGAGACAAACGTTATAATATTATAGACTAAGAATTATAGACTGAATAATTGTGGAAATATGGACTATGAATAATTGTGGAATTTTGGACTATGAATAATTGTGGAATTATGGACTATGGATGTAGACCACTTATCAAAGAGTGGGAAATTGTGAAACTTCAAAAGCAACAAATGAATAATAAGCAATAAAAGTGAATATTGAAACTTGTAAGCAATAGAAGTTGTAGAATTAAAAAATCATTGAATCAACTGAAAATAAAACTTCATCTAACCAACAAATAAAGGCTATGAGTGAATCAAATAATAGTACTAACTTTTAAAAGGACTAAGTGTTTAAGACTAGAAATTCAGAATGTCGTGACGACCTCACAAGGATCTATGGAAAACTACATCCTAAATAGAAGAATCCAGGATTGCCACCATTTAAAGTAAGAAATAAAAATTTTATTAACTTAAAAATGCTCTTCTAGTTACTAAGGGAACAAAAATATGAGGAAAAGAAAAACAAATAGAGATAAGGGATACATTAGCTCTAAAATGACCAAGCCCACATTGGTGTCGGATCGGGAGAGCACCTCCACTCAGGATGACTACATGTCAAGAAACCACTCCACATGAAGGACCATTGCTGCAACAGTGTCTGTAATGGCAAAGGTGTTTACATATCCAAGTTGTATCAGAAAATGTAGAATGTCCCTTTTTGTATGATCCTGCTCTTCTCTCAAATCGATTTCACAATTTATTGGCTGAAAGCTATCCCTTCTATTTCACTCAATTACCCATGTAGTTTAAATGCTGCTGGGGTCTGGATCAACAATTTCTTTTCAGGTGTCCTAGTTGCCCACAGTTAAAACATTTCATTGGGTTTCTCATAGCATTATTTCCTTGTAAGGTCTGGGAATTTTGGGTAAATTCCGTTTGTACTGGGCTACCTTGGGTTGGGGGTCTATATCATTGCAGGGGCTGGGAATACCTATTGGGCTAGTACCTTGCTGCTGCTTTATTTCCATCTTTAATTCCTTCATGGGAGCCTCCATTGAGCCTTGTGATGTATCTCCCAAAAGATGTACTTGTTTTGGCTGATCCTGTGGATTCCAGAGAGCATCATTGATTTCCTCTAATTCTGCATACTGGATGTCTTCATTTAATTCCTTGTAGTCTTTTTAAGAACTGCCCTTCTATATCTAGGTGAAAGACCTTTAACAAATTGAGCCTGTGTTATAGCCCTTTCTGTAGGGCTAGTGCCTGTCCCGAAGATTCTGAGTGCATCCTTTTTAACTTTACTTGTGTAATAAGTTTACCTTCTCTCAAGAACTTTGATTTAGTTCCCTGAATTTTGCCATCAATACCACCATGTGCTGTTTTGGTTTGAAGTGGTGTAGGACTCTTTCTTTTAATTTGTTGTAATTTGCAATTTTTTTAAAGTCTGGAGACTCTTGTCATACCTGAAAAGCTGATCCTTCTAGTTTGGATTTAATAATGGTGATCGTCCTGCGGTCTGTCCAGTTTGCTAATGGGCAAACTTTCTAAAAGGGATTCTATAGTTACTTTGTCATCCCGTGAAAATATTGGTATTAAGGCTCCATAAGTCACTCCCTGGGAAAGAGTTGAAGAGTCCACATTGGATGTAGCCATTGTGGTTTTATCACCATGATAGTGTTTTGAAATTTAACTACAGTAAACTCTTGATAATTTAGTTTACTGGATTATTTTCGTGAGTTGTGGAGTAAGCCAGGCAGCCATAGCAGGCTGAACCCTTAGGAGGCTGCCCATGGGAGATGAGGTGAAAGGATGAAGGAAAGGGTTTATTTGCAGCACCCAACGTTCTTTACAAACCACCCAAGTTGGTATTGACATGGGCTTGCGCTGCTTAACTTCAGTGATCTCACGAGAACTGGTGTGTCCAAATGCAACTTGGCTGCACTTAGAACAGGGCAATTTAGAAACTATGCTTAATGTAGAAATTTGAAGAGCTTTGACCCAACTTTCAAAAGTACTTGAACCTTCTACTGCTTAAACCCTCTTTGTAATTTAGAATTTAGAACAAATTTTTATTTTAATTTAGAAATATTATAAAAATCACTGTAGAAAGAGTTTCCTACAGTTTTATTCATTTCCTTTTAAGTTGTTATTAAAGGAAGACCTTTAATGTAATCTAAAATACAGCACCTTGTACACTTTTAATGTGCAACAAAGTCCATGAAAATCCACATTGTTTTCAAAAGAAGCCAAAGATCCAGCATTATCGTTCTGTAGACAAAATTGGTTGTTAATATCGCAAGCAGCCAAGATCCCATTTTTGCTAATCAAGTTTCAAGAAAACTGTCAGCAAGAAAATCGCCAAATTCTATTACTGCTTGACAACTTTCCATGTCACACCCTTGACTTTGATCTGCCAAACATTGAAATCCTTTTCTTCCCACCAAACACAACATAAACGTCACATCTGATTGACCAAGGGATCATAGACAACACCAAGGTGCTATATAAGAAGAAACTTGTCCTTTACTACTGGGGCCAACTTCAAACAGGCAATGAATATTTTGAGTAAAGCAATTTACTTCAAGGAATCAACCATGTGACCATGGACATGAGTGAACAATGGGCAAACCAAAATTGCTTCAATCATGCACTGCCTGGCATCCATGATTTTGCTGACTGTGGGTTGCTTGATGAAATGCATCAAATTGACAAGGAGATAACTGTGCACCCAGATATTCAAAGTATTTCTCCAATGGTCATTTTTTTGAATTTGTCAAGGTCGAGATTCTGTCCACATCAGATGAACATGGGTTGGATGATGACCTCGTTGGTGCCATAGAAGACTATGCTACTGATGGCTGTGAGATGAAATTGTACAAGAAAAGAGAGCAAGCAGATGTTGAAGTCCAGGATGTGAAGGTTACTGACAAGGAAGCCATCAAAGCTTTATTCACTCTACTACTCTACCAAATGAACAATAAAACAACAGAAGGATGTCCAATCATATTTTAAAAACCTTTAGTTTTACTGTAATTTCATTTTGGATTATTTTACTTTTGATTCTGAAAGTGAATTGTTAATTTCAGAATACTGTTTTAAATTGTTGCATGAGAAGTTTTCATTTGATAATGATTTTGCCTCTTAAAATTTAGAATTTAGAAAAATAACTTCTAAATTATGGAGAGTTGACTGTATGTTATTTTCAGGTGCCCATTTCTATTAACGTACTTAGTACTGGTACTGGTACTTAGCCTTTGCAGTGGCCCTCCTGGCGTCTTTCCTTGACTGAACATAGTCTGTCTTTGACACCTGATCCCCTATTTCCCTCCATTTATGAAAAGCTGCCTTTTTTAATTTGATTGCAGCTTCCACCTCCTCATTCCACCACCATGTCTGCCTACCCTGAGATGTGCCTCCTAGTCTTCCCATGCCAAACATTGCCTCTCCACATCTCCTAATTTTCCTAGCAACCCTGTCCCACATGGCGTTTGCTGACCCATCCCAATCACAGTCGACCTGGCTAAGAGCCTCCTACCTGAATTCATCTGCCTTGGTGGGCAACTTCCACCACCTAATGATTGATTCTCCTTTCCAGGTATGTTTCCAAACTACCCCCTTCAATAGGAATTCTATCATGAGCAGCTTATGGCCACTTTCCTTCTGAAAATCCTCACTGTGTAGTGCCCAGCAATCTTGGATCTCTGCCCTATGTTGCTCCCTAACCCAGAAAAAGTCTATTTGGGACTTCCCCTGTGGTGACTGGAAAGTGAATACAGTAGAACTTCGGTATATCGAACTCGCTTATATCGAAATCCTGCTTATTCCCGCTTATATCGAAGCTTGAGCGCCGGTCCCGCCCGATGTCAATTTTTGCTTTACATATAATTCCGGATTTGGATATATCGAATCTCGGATATATCGAACTATTTTTCACGGTCCCCTGAGGTTCGATATAACGAGATTCTACTGTAGGTGCTTTTCCCTCTTCTTGAACCATGTATTGGCCAATGCAAGGCCATGTGCTCTTGTTGTCTCAAGGACTTTCTGCCCCTTAGGGTTGATTGTCCCATACCCCCATCTCCCATGTACCTCCTCATATCCCAAGCCATCCATTCCCATATGGGCATTGAAGTCACCCTTAATAATAAGGCGCTCATTTCCCTTGCCCAGTCTAATTGTGTTGTTCAGTGACTGAACCACCTCATCAAACTCGTTCCAAAAACCTACCTTTGTTGCCTCACCCAGGCCTGCTTGGGGGCATATGCACTTATAAGGTGGAGCCCTCTACCCTGCCAAACTACTGTGACTAACATTATCCTGCTACTAATTCTCTTCACTGATGTGATCCCCTGCTGCAATTCCCCACTCAGCACAATGCCCACCCCATTTCTTCCTTCATCACTACCAGTATAAATCACTTTATAACCCTCACCCAGGGCCCATGATCTATTCCCCTTCCACTTGATTTCCTGCAGGAATGCAATACTAATCCTTCGGTGTTTGAGGATTTCCACCAGCTCCCCAGTTTTTCCTGAGAGGGTCCCCACATTCCACATTCCCAGCTTTAGTCTAGCCCCTATCTTTATTGGGACCACTCTGACTGAGGGTACCCCAGTCAGACCTCCAGAACCCACAGTGATAGAGGGCAGGTTACCTGTGGGAGGGTGCCATCCTACCCCACAGTAGACACTCATTAGTGGTCTTAGCAGAGGTCCCACACTCACTTGGCAGTCCACCCTTTTCAACCTATAATGGCAATGTGCAGTCACAGGACTGCCCATCACCAGACCAACAGAGAAACACACATTATACACTAATAATACCAGTATAGATCCAATAATAGTAATACTACCAGAACTAATAATACTAATTCTAATAGAACCAATAATACCAATAGTAATAATAATATTCAGAGGAATACTACTACTACCAGAAATACACAGAAACAGCAACAGCTAATAACAGTAGGGGAAACAGCTACCAACAGTAACAGAAACAGCTAATAACAGTAACAGAACCAGATAATAACAGAAACAGAACCAGATAATAACAGAAACAAAATTAAAAACAATTAAAAAAAACAATTGAAATAATTTGTGGTGGGGGGGGGGGGGGGGGGGGGGGGGGTTGGCAGCCTACCGCAGATGCAGCATTGTGACTGCCAAAGCAGCTGACACCCACTACACTGCAGCACAACTGGACCAGAGGAAAATGACACGAGGCAAGGCTTAACAGCCCAACCCCACAACAACTTCCCCATGCCACCAAAAGCCTCAGAACCACCCTCAGCCCTACCTCCACCTGGATCCTTGGGTTTGTCACCTTGAAAAGATGGCCCTTCTTTCCCAACAGGTGTTCTTTGATAGTGAAATCTGTTTAAAATTTGCACTATGAAAATAGCAGCAGCCACCCAACATGCGCCACCTAGTGGTCTCAGGATATTCACGCTCAGGTCACTTCATATTTTTGGGTAACTGTTTACCACAAATCTACTAATTTGGCCCTTTTTTCCCTAGGTTTCTTGTCCAATGTGGGCTTTATATCAAATTTCAGTAAAAGAATTTTCTTGGTTCAATTTTAATTATTTAAAAGTTATTAAAATTAATTACAAAATTGAGTTAATCTTAATCTAGGACAATATACTTATGAAGGAATCAGTAGGATAAGAGTTTTGCCCAGGTTGGATTTGCTTTGCAATAAAACAGTATAAAAATTTCTGTTGTATTCTTATTGAACTACTCTCCTTGTTGGGGGTCTTCTTCCTGAATGTTGGCTTAGGTTGATCATTTCCATCTAGGTACTGAATGGTCAGCAGCCTTGATTTGCAATGATGTCTTCTTCTTCAAAGTGGCGTTGGAGGTCTGACATCTTGGGAGTGGGAGCATGGCAGTGTCCAAAGATCTCTCTCCCTCTTGGTCTGTTTTCCTTGGGGAATACTCTCCAGACTTCTTATATCTTTCATTCTTTCCCTTCTGGGTCAAAGGAGGGGGTTCTATTCTATTAAACCTTTTAGTTGGTTGCCTCCTAACATCAAAGTCATGCAATTGTTACATCAAAGCAAAAACCAATAAATCGTTTCTCCTATTAGAACCATTACTAGCTGTTACAAAAAAGCTATTATAAGTTATGCCTGTGCAAAGGGACCCAAAAAAAATATATTTAGGAATGTAGAAAAAAATTATATGGCTGTTATAAAAGACTACCAAGGATTGTTACAAATGCAATGGCAATAAAATACAAAAAAAGGAGGAGAAAATGGAAATAAAGTTATTTAGGTGGTGATTCCTGGAAAGAAAAAAAAACTTTATTGATTCCTATATTTATGGCGGTCCTTCTGGCAAGGGAAGGGAAGTTCTACAGGGCAGTGGTTAGGCTAGCTATGCTGTATGGATTGGAGTGTTGGGCAGTAAGGAAGAGCCACGTCAATAGAATGCAAGTGACCAAGATGCATGTGAATGCTGTGGTAGATGAGTGGTGTGTCAAGAGCTGATAGAATTAGGAATGCATATATTAGAGGTAGCCTGGGGATGGTGGATATCACAGAAAAGAATGAGGGAGAATAGACTGAGGTGGTATGGAACGTCATGAGAAGAGAGGGGAGGAGCTTGTTAGATCCTTGCCAGGAGAGACCAAAGCAGACATGGGAACAGGTTGTCTGTAAGGACATGGCAGTGTGTGTGTGGGGTTTATGGAGACTTGGTGGGAGACAGACAGGAGTGGAGGTCTAGAATAACAGACCCGACCCTGCCACAGGCAGGATAAGGGTATGATGATGAGGATGACTTCTGGCAAGGCAGTGAACAAGTTGACACATCAATGGAGACAACATATGCACTGCAGCAAAGTGCTATGGGAAGGTGAAAGTGGCAAGAGGTTAGGCTTCACCGTTTACAGCACCCAAAAGCCCTACCTTGACTTCAGATGTGTTGATGTTTGCCTTGAAAAACGCAGTTGCAAAATTCTCTCCAAAATAGTCAAAAATGTTAGAGCTGGAGTGGTTAGATGCACAGTAGCATGCACCACCTAGTGGTCTTCAGCCAGTAATCTGCTGCAGCCTTACGAAATGGGAGGCCCCAAGGCAAGTACAATGTGGGAGCCCCAGTCGTCCACCGTCCTGGATATGCCATAGTACACTGTATCAAGAATTGAAGATCTGTCAGTATCTTATTACAAATTACATTCTAGAGAATTTAAATCTGCCACTGTACAGTGGAAGGTCCTGTACTGCCCACCCTAAGGCCAACCCTGCCAGTAACAACAAGGACATTTTACTAGGAATAAGGTCACCTGATTCAAGGTGTAACTTGTTAACATCTAGTAGATGGCGGTAAGAGAGATGGAGGGAGGGAGAGGAAATGCTAGATTGCAAAAGGGGCAGTGAAAGAAACCAGGTTTTTGTTTTTTTTTCTTTCATGTCATAGGGCCCTTCAGCAACAAGGTTACTAGAGCCATGCCCGTGGCATTGTTCTAATGCAGACACTACACTAATGCAACGATTTTTGTGTGTTAGCAGTACCCATTTTGACAAGTGCTGATAGAGTGAGAGGACAGGGCGAATGAGAGAGGAAGCAGCTGTATTATGTTGAACACACCAGTTGTTCTCTGATCACTGTAGTTACAGTTGAATCTCGTTATATCAAACCTCAGGGGACCGTGAAAAATAGTTCGAAATATATCCGAGATTTGATATATCCAAATCCGGAATTATATGTAAGGCAAAAATTTACAACGGGTGGGACCGGCGCTCCATCTTTGATATAAGCGGGAATAAGCAGGATTTCGATATAAGTGAGTTCCACTGTATGTAATGCAACCCCAGCTATAGTGCTCGCCACAAAAAATTACACAGGTGAGGTAAAGGTAGGACAGTCCAAAACAGAAAATAGGGGGTTTGAAAAACATGAGGTTTTTCAGAGGTTGAAGGTCTAAAGAGGTTGAAGGGTTGAAGAGGTTGAAGGTTTAAAGAGGTTGAAGGGTTGAAGAGGTTGAAGGTTTAAATATGTTGAAGAGTTGAAGGTTTAGGAAAATATCAGACCTTTTCATTTCCTTTTTTTGCCGAAATAAAAAATTTTTTTCTAAACCCCACAATTTAGCCAAATACTTAGATGAAATTATTTTGTATTAATATCATTCTTCCAAATATTCTCATACCCATGTGTGCCCAGGGTAGAATAGGCACACTGCATACCTGTATGTTGTAAGAGGCGACTAAAAGGGGTGACTTTTTCTTGCCCCTGATTGGACAACACCACTATCGTCCTTGCCCATGAATTGTGTTTGGGAAGGGACAATACCATCATCATGGTTGTCAGTGTCCTTCTTGTGTCCTTTACTGGATGACTGTTTTACTTGCTCTTGGTCAATGTAGGCTCCTCACTGAGGTGATGGTAAATAACCACCCACCCACGTGTTAGCCATGCGTGGAGACCCACACCCCTGGGAAATGTGGATCCTGGTGATTGAGGAGGCACATGTCCTGTGATGTCTCTGGGCCACCCCACACTGGTGAGGTGGCTGACAGACATCGAGCATTAAGGTTGCGATCTCCAGCCCCAACACATCACTTTGGCCTCAGCTTCCAGGGAAAATGGGCGGCCAAGGTGGATACCCAGTCTTGGTCAACCTGCCAGGGGTGCATAAGTGGTTATGCCACCTATGGTTGCTGCAAGTGGACCAGCAGTCAACCCCGATTCCAATGGTCCAGTACTCAGGGATTATGCCACCCTTGCAGTATCCTGTCCGAGGAATCTCGATGACCCGAATGGGCGTCCCCGTGTTGGGCTCCATGGTGGGTGAGACCTGCAGGCAGCGAATTCATAATTATTTATATTATGGCAACTAAACAGAGGCTGGGGGCCTCATCAAATAACCCCACTCCTTTGTCTTCTTCTTCCTTTGTGTCATGTGTTGAGCCAGAAGATGGTGGGTCTGGTCCCTCCCAATGGAGTGGGTTGACTGCCACTGAGCTAATGGAGACGACTGCTGCTCCAACAAAGAGGCCACGTTCCCCCAGTAAGCCAACTGGGTCAGGGAACGCTTCTGTGACATCTACAGCATTGGCACCGGCACTTAACAAGAGGCAACAGCCTCTTAGCCTTGAGGTGCAGGGCTCCACCACCGATGCAAAGCGTGTTCCTGCATCTAAGGAGGTCTTAGGTGCAGTCAAAAGCACTTCTATACCATCTTCCTATCCTCCCCAGTTTCTTTCCATATCTGGGGAGGATGGTGCAGCCTTGAGGAAGGCGTCACCCTTCCTTATTGCTAAAGCCATCAAAGGCATTGCTGGTGATGTGACCTCGGTCAAGAAACTGTGTAATGGCACCTTGTTGGTGGAGGCATCTGCACCCCACCAGACCGAAGCATTATTGAAAATGTGGAAGCTCGGTGACTTCCCTGTTGTGGTCAAGCCCCATAGCACCCTAAACACCAGTAGAGGTGTGGTGTGGTGCTCCAACCTACGTGGGGAGTCAGAGAAGCAAATAGCAGAGGAGCTCAGGGACCAGGGTGTGATGGCTTTCCGTTGCACCTCTGTTTGACAGGATGGAGAATCCCACCCGTCTGACACCTTGGTGCTGATCTTTAGTAAGCCCGAGGTGCTGGAGTACATCATGGCTGGCTACCTTCACTTGCCTGTGCATCCATATATATAGAGCCCGCTTCAGTTTTCAAGTGTCAGTGATATGGCCATGACCAGAATTCCTCTTCTGACAGGGACAGGGAGACACTCCCCTGAATCTTGTATGACTACACCTTTTTGTATAAACTGTAAGGGCAACCATGCCGCCCCTTCTCCGGTTTGCCCCACTTGGCTGCAGGAATGCACGATCCAGGAGTTGCGTGTCCAAAAGGGTATCAGCTTTCAGGATGCCCGGTGGCTGCTATCCTTGCCAGGGACATCCAGTCATGGAGTGTCCTATGCAGGTGCTGCAAAGGCAGCTGCTGTGTCCTCTGTCTGTACCCAGACGGACACTACCTCAGCTCCTCTCTCTCATCCGTTTGATGCCCACTCTGACCCACAGGTTTAATGGGGTGCCGGTCTGTGCTAGCATTGGCTGCCAGACGGACCCTGACCCGATTTCCATGGCTTCTTCTGGCTCCACAACTGCCTTTGGCCCATGCATGGGCCCCCCAATACTGGCGGTGCCAGCCTCCTTGGAGGCCCCAGATGCCTCTCATCATAGAGAGGCTACTCCCTTTAAGGCCTCCCTCCCTGTATCAGCCCAGCCAGCCTCCTCCACAGAGGGGTGGTAGGTGAGACAGCTGGAAAGAAACTAGGGACACCTCCCACCCCTGCAGTGGGGCGCATGTCCTTGGTTCGTCCACCCAGGCTCTCTGGCAAATGGCAGAGAGCATTGGGTGGCAGCATGCACCAATTGGGGCACGATAGGGATTCCTCCTTCAAGATGGAGGAGGATGACCCAATTGAATGCACCCATCCCTTTTCTGCAGTGGGATGGAGAAACGGGAGGAATAGAAACAAGCCACCAAAGCCCATGTGATGGTAAATCTCCTACAATGGAACTGTTGAGGGTTTTACCACAAGAGGGATGAGATCACACTGCTGATCTCAAGGCACAACCCCATCTGCATCTCCCTCCAGGAGATCTTGTGTCATAGTGATACCCCCATTTCATTATGGGGTTACACTATATATGCAGACACCCGGCAGCAAGGAAGCCACCCTGTGGGAGGGGTTTCTATCCTTATCCAGAAAGGATGCATACACGTGCCAGTGGCTTTGCAGATGCCTCTGCAGGCAATGGCTGTCTCATTGCAGCTGGCTGTGCCCACCACTCTATGTTCCCTCTACATACCTCCTGGGATTGATATCCCAAGGTTCGACCTCAACTCCCTCACAGCCCAGCTTCCAAGATCCTTTTTCATTATGGGTGACTTTAATGCCCATAATCCCCAATAGGGCTCAGACAGTCGCAACCCCTGAGGGCTCCTTGTGGAACAATGGGTGTTATACAATGGCCTGATTGTTCTAAACACAGGTGCCCCCATGCATGTGATGACTACCACTGGAGGTCTTTCATGTATGGACCTTTCCATCTGCTCTTTTGGGTTGGCTCCAGGTTTGCAAAGGGAGGTTCTGTCAGACCCTTGTGGAAGTGACCACTTCCCCATCAGGATTAGCAGTGGAGATGGGGCATTGCCCCAACACCCACCATGGTCGTGATCTGCGTCAAGCAGACTGGGAGGATTTTGCCTGCCACATCTACTTTCACCCACTGTGTGATTTTGATGGGGTCCACGATCTAGTGAGTCACTTCACAGAGGTGGCGTTCGGGGCAGCATTGGCATCCATCCCCCAGAGCTCTTGCAACCCACCATGAGCATGGGTGCCATGGTGGACGGAGGATTGTTGTAGAGTGATTTGGGCTTGCAGGTGAGCCCTTCGAATTTTCCAGTCTCGTCCTACCAACACCAATCATATCGACTATCTCCAAGCTTGAACAATGCGAAGTTACATTTTTTTCAATACATAGGGGTAGTTTTAACTATTGCATTACATAGCTCTAAAAAGTGTGAAATTTTGATATATCATGTTCCTATACCTAAAATTAAAAATACACCCTCAAACCTGCATTAATGAGTGTCCACCAATGGCCCAGGGCTACAGAATGATGTCTCAGGTATGGAGCTCAGCAAATTGTTGCTCTTAACTGCTCCAACTAGCTAGCATTGAGCTAATGTGGATCGTGACACCTTGGTTTGTTCTCCAAGTTATCTAGTTGGAGCAGCTAAGAGCGACAATTTGCTGAGCTGCATATCAAAACGTTCTAATTTGTTTTAGCAGTTAAAAGCGACAATTTGCTGAGATCGATACCTGAGACAACATTCTGTAGCCCTGGGCCATTGGTGCACACTCATTAATGCAGTTTTGAGGGTGTATTTTTAATTTTAGGTATAGGAACATGATATACCAAAATTTAAAATTTTTTAGAGCTATGCGATGCGATAGTTAAAACTACCCCTATCTATTGAAAAAATGTAACTTTGCATTGTCCTGAAAAAACTACTGCCAAAATTTCTGAACTGTTTTAGGAAGTGAATATCCCCCTCCATCAACTATAACTTTTTCCTAACCATTTTTAAAAAAGGCATTGGTTACTTTAAAAAAACACCCTGTATAGTAGGGCACCCTTTCTTCCAGTTTGTTAGACGAAACTGGTGCAGTGCATAGCACACTCGGTAAACTGCATCAGAATTCTATGTTTGATACTATACCGAGGTGGGTTGTATTCTTTATTGGGGGAGGGCAGGGGGAGCGGCGAGGTGCGTTGGACACCCCAGTTCTCGTCTGATCACTGAAGTGAAGCAACGCAAGCCCAGTTAGTACTGACATGGGTGGTCGCTCGGGAAAGCTGGGTACTGCTAATACCCAATGATCGTCGCATTAGTGTAGTGTCTGTGCAGTATATGCATTAGAACTACACAGTGGACGGGTCTCTAATGACCTTGTAGTTGACGGGACCTTAAACTCTAACAAACAAAGGGGAGAGCATAGGCGCCGAGTCCTCCTACTTTCGTGTCAACTGCTCCACCACTCAACTGCCCCCCCAATTAATTGTCAACTGCTCCACCACTCAACTGCCCCCCCCCCCCCC
>JAAFCE010006949.1:2219069-2284533 GCA_013389805.1 Trigoniulus corallinus
GTGAAACTGCATTGATTAGTGAAACTGTGATCATTTGAAAGTAAATATAACAATTAATAAACTTGCATTAAATTTAGAAATGAAAGGCACTTCTTGTTTACGAACTCATATGGAACCCCAAAACATATAATCAAAAAAGCATATAACGCCCACAATGGCTCAGAACCTTCAGTAGGGAATACAGTTAAAAATAATTTAGGAAAATAAGTGAAAGAAAAAGAAAACAGAAAGAGAAAACGGAAAAATTATAAACATAAGATAACATTCGGATGAGAAGTAAAACAGAGGTCCCGTTTCGGTGTGCGATGTAAAAGAACCCCCTCTACTATCTAACGGGTGGATGAGGCAAATTTCCAGGTGTAGGAGCTCGCCCTTTGACTTGGGTGGAATGCCCCAACGAACATTAGAACGACGATAAATAAACACAGCAGTTGCAGCTTTAGTCGGCAACCTGTAGTCCAATATATCCAGGGGGGAGCAATGCATTCCACTGTCGTGGGAACTCTGTTTAGTGGAGATATATTTATGCCTGCTTCACAGAGTTCCCATGAGAATGTCAAAGTGTTAGTATGCTTTATTATTTTTGGGATTGATGTTACCAACACAAACGATTGCATTCGCCAAATTAGTTACAGTATAACTTATAACCCATTGTCAACACGACGTTATAATGCTGCGCAGAATGTTGTTCTGTTTGACGAAGCCTTTAATGTCTGAACATACCGTGTACATGCACATTTTCTGACGTTCAGATTGATTTCGGACACCACGTTTGTGCTCGTGTTTGCCAATGTGGAAACTCCAGTTGTGTAAACACTGATCCAAGATACAAAATGCAGAGACACATTGCACAGCCGACAATTGAACCCCAACTGACACGTTGACACCGAACAACACAAATTTATGCAGGTTTTTTTTTTCGGTTCCGGGAAAATAATGGTTTTACCGGTTTGAGGTTTACAATTTCGTTCTGGTTTGACGCCCTGGTATGGACACCTAATGTGAAGAGGGAAGGAGGAGTTCGTTAGGTCCATTTCAGGAATGCAGGTGTTAGGAAGTACCCAGGGCAGGGGGAGACTAAGGCAGACGTGGGAGCATGTTGTCCATAAGGATATGGTAGTGTGTGGGATGGACGGGGACCTGTTGGGAGATAGACAGGAGTGGAGGACTAGAATCCGCAGAATCGACTCTGCCGCAGGAGGGATGAGGTACTAAGATAATGATGATGAAGCAGAACTCCGTCAAGACCCTAGAGCGCTTTATCATATGCACTCGCACTGCTCTCCTCTTTGGTGGTCTGCTGTGGATAATGCACCCAGTTTAAAGCCAGACTCGAGAATGTCACAGAACATTAATATGAAATGGATGTCGAAGAAATGTAGAACTACACTTTAATTATCGTTTTGCATTTAACCGAAACCGAAAAATTATTCTATTAGCCGTTATTACGTATTAAGCCAATGATACCTGGACAACGGGGTTTGGAGTTTGTGAACGTCCCTCTATATTGCCAACGTCACAATATGGTTGAAGTTGTCGTTTTTTTACGTTTGTAGGTAGTAGGATTTTGTGATTGTTAATATTTATTTTCGTAAGTGTTTCTGAATGTGGAATGTTTGAAAAATGCTAAATAGTAATCAGACATGAAAACAGCATGTCGTAACTTTGACTGTCAATAGTTATTTTGGATAGTAATTGGAATACGTGACCATCTAAAGAAGCAAAACGATTTCAGGGCGGAAATCACATATCGCGATTGCTTTAGAATTGATTTCTATTACAGATACTGGGAATTACGTGTTCATGAATAGATTAAGTTTCTTCATTTAAAAGTTTGTTGAATATACTGCTAAGAACATATGAAATGTTCAGTCGATTTGCTACTGTAGTACATAACGCCGTTGATGCTGTAAGTTGCTTTTTAAATTGTCAAATTGTTTTTCTTTAATTGAACCTAAATTGCAGTTCATGAATTTCTTCTTTCGTAGATGCAGATTATTTGACACGAGGCATCAGTTATACTAATCGCTTAGTTTATTAATCTTATGTTAGTACTTAAAATATTATTTATAGAGTGTCAGTCTTGCTCTTAATAGGGACGAGGTTTGAAAGTGTGCGCCACACGTGAATGACTAGAAGAGAGAGGGCTGCATGGATGAATTTAAATCGCTTTCATTGTATATTTGAAAATGCATATGCAGTTGTTAAAACTGCGCAAAAAACATATTCCACTTCCATGGTCATCAACTCGAATGAAGGCCAACTGATTAATATATTATTCCTAGTTCCCGCCTACGGTGTTACCGAATACTGTGAAGAAAATATCCTGACACATGACAATTGAACTTTTTTTTCTGCGATCATTGTTTTCCGTTTTTCAATTTATGGCCAGTGAGGAATGATAAAGGCAATATACAATTGAAATTCACTCTCATATCTTCTACACTACTTTTATTTATATTTACAACTACTGTATACGTCAAATTTAAGAGCAAACGTTGTAATCCCATGATTGTCATGCCGGTTCTGTCTAGATAGTTATGCAAGCACAACTGTAAATAGAACCTCCTTTGCTCATATCTGAATACTTGCAGTAATTAAAAATGAAAAGCAGATTGAGTATGACCCCGAAATACACCTAGGTCTGTTTTTATATAAATGAGACGTGTAAGCATTGGACACACGAGTTCTTGTCTGATCACTGGCGTTAAGCAACATAAGCCCATATTTGTTTCGTTGGTGTTATAGGGCCCTTCAACTTCAAAGGTCATTAGAGCCCCGTTCTCTTCGTGGTTCTAGTGCAGAGTCTGCACAGACACTACGGCGTTAGGACAATTTTTAGGCATTAGCAGTACCCAAGCGGTAACACATGCTAGAGTACTATAGTGCTCGCCACGAAAGATGGCACCTGGGAGGTAGAAAGAAGGTAAAAAAGTTCACTACACAAATTCGGGGGTTTGAAAAAGGTCAAATGGCAGGCTTCATTCAGTAATGGCAAGTACAACTTCAATGTTTTCCCTATTTTTCGAAGAGGACTCATCCTTTGCCTCCCACCAATGTGTCAACTTTCGTGGCGAGCTCTATAGTGTTTGTTTTGTTGGTTCGTTGGTGTTTTAGAGCCCTTCAACTACAAGGTCATTAGAGCCGCGTCCACTGCGTAGTTGTAATGCAGAGACTGCACAGATACTACATTAATGCGACGATTTTTGAGTATTAGCGGTACCCAGTTTTCCCAATCGGCCACCCAAGTCATTATTAGCTGGGGTTGCGTTGCTTAACTTGAGTGATCAAACGAGAACTGGTGTGTCCAACGCAATACAATCGCTCCCGGGTGGAGGATGGAAACCTATTGGAAGATAGGTGGGAGTGCAGGCCTAGATCCCGCAGACGTGACCCTGCCACAATTCGGATGAGGGAATGATGATGTGTTAAATAATAATAATTTCGTGTAGAAGCAGACTTTTGTTATAATTGCATATCGTCGTAGTTTCCCTTGCATTGGCCTTATCGTTGATATCCATGAAATTAGTGCAGTATATAATTGGTGTTCAACTAATTTCAAACACAGTAAAAGATGCTCTAGAACAGAGATTCTCAACCACTGTGCCTCGGCACTTTAGTGTGCCGCGAGATTCATGAAATGTGCCGCCATTACAAATACCCATACTTACCTGACGTCATTCAAGTAGTTAAATCGGTTCTGCCTTCCTGGGAGGGACTGGCTGAACCAATGGGCATGAATATTACGGTTTCACTACTGGCTAACAAAGCTATGTAGTAGTTTAGTCTACTAGTCACCCGCTTGATGTGTGCTTAGGGCTAGGTTACAGGTGTCTTCTAACTCGCTTCCCGCCTATGGCAGGGAAACAACCCCTCTTTTCCCTCTGAGTGGACACAAGGGCGATATATTGGGCGGTGTTTTCCCAAAGCCAGTTGCCGACCAAAGCTGCAACTCCTATGCTATTTATCGTCTTTCTTCTATTCGTTGGGAGCGAACCCCAGTGGCCCTCAAAGCGTGTTCCATGAAACCACTTCGTGTTCCTCAAAAAAAAAGAAAAAATTAAATGCACAATTAAAGGTGTTGAAAAAAATCGATATAATTTAAAATAATTTTTGGATAGGATTGTAATCAGCAAACGCAAATGACATAGTTGTTCGTTTTATAGTTATATAAAGTGGTAGTAAGTACCAAGTGTAGAAAGGGCACATCCTGCTTTAAAGTGTATGTTGAATTGCAAGTATTCCGTGCAAGTAAAATGTCACAGTTTAGTGTTCCTGGCTTTAAAAATATTGAGAACCACTGCTCTACCCGTTCTATAATAGAGGGGGTTCTTTCACGTGCAGATGCCATCGTACACCACACGGGACCTCGGTTTGACTTCTAATCCGAACGAATGCGCTCTCAGGGCTTCTCTCTCGCCCGAAAAAGGCCAACCCACCTCGGTTCGGTATTGAACCAAAATCTACTGACGCAGTTACCGAGCGCCACTTAGGCAAGTTTTTGCATAGGGTTAGGTTACAAGTTATATATTTTCTTTGGCGTTTGTGTTCCGCGAAATGTATCGTTGTGTGCCGCCAAAATTTGAAATTAGTAAAACTGTACCGTGGCGAAAAAAAGGGGTTGAGAATCGCTGTTCTAGAAATATATTGAATTACAATTGAGATCTGTGACAGGTAAGTGATTATTCATGTCGTCGTTTTGGTCGACTGTGGTGAAGAGATTTTAATTTAAAATGATAACCGTTGATTGCGTGTTGATAAGATAACATTCACACTTCTTTATTTGATATTTAATAATATACAGCCGTCGCGATAAGTTATGCATCTACCAAAGTATACTGAATTCAAGTGTTTTGCGGAGAAATGAACTCTTGGCAGGTTTCTAATCGCCATTTGTTTTTCTTTAACAGCTTGCACCTCCACTTCCCCCTAAAGATGAATTTATTTATCACTGGAAAGCAATTACAAAGTTCTTTGTTGATAAGAGATCAGGTATCTGCCATCTTTTCCAATCTGAAGTGTCAAGCGGTGTGTCTGACTTTTACTTTTCATGATTTAATATAATTTAGATAGCAAAGCACCTATTGAATCCACAAATATTCCAAGTCACTTGGAACAGATGTTGATATTGCTGAAGGAAGAAGATGATGCGGAGGATACTGGTGGCACTGGAGCATGTTTGGAGTATATGCTACAGCATAAGCTACTTGATACGTTACAGACTTTAGCCAGAGCTGATGTAAGCCAAGGGTCATGGGTTTCCTCTCTTGCTGAAGGTTGGGGTTCAGCACTAAGCCTTTACTTTTTCGTTTTGGCTATGGATGAGTTACTGACCGGGGAGGGAAACATCCATGTCACTACACCGTATTCTCAGATGATATTGAGAAGCTTAGTGACTCCGGAGAGGATGCAGAGTAGGGTCTGAATTATATTAGACCCGCAAAAAAAAAACGATGGGAAGGCTTTTAAGTGGAATGGAAATGATGTGCCCCTTTCAGTGGCACAGAGGTAGAGTGCTCGACCACTGGATTAACGTGTGTTGACTTCTTTTCGGTGAGAGAGAGGCCACCAGTGCACATAATGTCATTACTGCACGGAAAAGAATCATTCTACATAAATTGTGTTTGGCTGAAAAAAGACAGTAGGTTAATCTGCCTCGGTATTTCCAAGTTCAATACTGGATTGAGTTGGGTTGGCTTCTTGAGTGAAAGAGGCCCTCAGTGCGCCTTCCGTCGGGTGGGAAGTAAAGCCGTTGTTACCCCGTGTGATATATACAATGTCACTTGCATAGTAGAAAGGGTTCTTTTACGTGCAACGAGGAGATTGGCAAAATCCCCAGGTGTCGGAGTTCGCGACCTGGCGTTGTCGCCTCCCAGTTCTGGAGTCGGCCCACTTTCTTGGTTTCCGACTTAACAGCCGTCTGACATGCGCCCCACGCATGAAAGAGCTGAAGACTAACTGCCTTCGTTCTCTTAACATCTTGCATTGCCTTCAGGGCTGTGGTTTTGAGGATGATTGAACAGTGATGCTTCGCCTTCACTGCTCACTCGTTCGATTACGCCTTGACTGGTTGCAGCATGTACAGCCTGGCCTCCACCTCAGCTCCCTAGATTCTGGACAGTGTTCATCACACCAGTATCTACTGTAGTTATGCTGAGTCTGCAGATCGCTGTGTTGAGTGTGTGGCAGCCTCGTACATCTCCTGGCTGCAGGTCCAGCTGCACCACCCAACACCGGGTGGTTCTCAACCGTACCCCCCCCCCCGGCGGGATTTGCCCACACCCCCAGGGGTTCCTTCTCCCTTAGGAATGCGGTGGCTGGATGTACTCCTCGATCAGGCAGTCACCTTCCCCGGAGTGCTGCCTCTTATGCCAGCCACTCTACTGCCTTGGAGAGTTCAATAGTTCATCATTTCCTGGATGCTCTCGACCTTCCCCAAGGCCACTACTGATAGGTCAATTTGCCGCTGTGGATTGGTCTGTTTTAACAACTGGGTAGCTCCTAGGGGGCCGGCGTCACCAGTGTTTCCACAACAGAGCTTACTGCTCAGCATGGAGCAGTGGAATTCATCCATACTTTATGTGACAAGAATTTTGTCATCTTGACTGACTCCCTGTCCTCCATCCAGCTACTGCATGCCGTATATTGTAAACATGCTTGTGTCCAAGGTGTGCACCAGTTGCTACTCACAATGCATAACCAGGGCAGAAATTGTGGTCTTCATATCGGTGGCGGGGCATGTTGGCATTACTGCCAATGAGAAGGCAGATGCCCATACCCCAAGATGGCCCAATCACCAGCTGAAGTCGACACTGCACTTCCCCCCTTAGATGCTTTCACGATGGCCCGACAGGTCATTCATGGCATGGGGGGGGGGGTGCCAGTGGTCTGCCGTGACTGCCAACGGATGCCTCAATCACGTGGGTGGTCTTATGTCTGCATTCAACAAAGGGGGGAGGTTGTTCTTGCCCAATTGCGAATTGGTGACACCTTCCTTACCCACTCCCGTCTACTGTGGAGGGTGGGGGGAAGATGAACCTTGGTGTGGTAGCTGGCTGGGAGTCTCCCACAGTGAATCATGTGTTTAGTCACTGTGAGGGATACCATTAACTCTGATATGGACTGGGAGTCATTTCCCGAGCTCTCGACCTACCTTGGGGCAACACTGAGGAGGTCGAAAGAGCCCTTCTCTTTTTTAGAGAGGCTGGCCTTTTTAACGAAGAGAAGGGCGCTCTGGATTGTAGTCTTTTGGTGGCCCATGCCTATTCATCTTGTGTCTGCTTTGGCTTTTGCCTTTTAGTTATGTATCGGTGTTGGCTATTTCCTTTATTTCTTGTGTACACTGTGGCATCGCCTTTTTATCTTTATGCCTTATTAGCCTATGGTTTATTATTATTTATTTATTCATTTATTTTGACTTTTGCCTTTTTGCCAACTGCAGCTATGGTGGAACGGAACTTTACACCCCCACCAGGATCTGAATTACATTGCTGCACCCTGATAACCACAGTAGTTGTGGGCCCTTAAGCTCAAACAAACAAGCCTAAGCACTGCCCTGTAAAACTTTCCTTTCAACTTTATTGCGATCCTCCTAGCACACAAGTAACAAAATCTACAAGAAATTATTGATTGTTTGTACATATGTAATTGGCCAGATGTTAACGGAATTTGGACCCAAGTGAGATGCTGCTAATTCTAATTCTGTCTTGTATATTTTGTTTATCACAGTGCCCTCCTGGAATGAAGCAGTACATACTAGTATTTGTAAGTAATTTGATCTGTACTGTTAAGCAGCCACTGTTACCCCACGTTGGAGTTTATAAACCATTGTGTGTAAGTATTATATGAACTCTCATATTTGTATTATTGTTTACTTACTTTCAAGATTAGATGTAGATGACATTTATTCGTCATAGTTGATTTCGCAGATACAGTATTTGATATTTAAATTTACTGATAGATGGGCGATCAGAATTTCGTTATAATTCATTTTATCAGCATTTCAAGGTGGAGACTGAAATTTTTTTAAATAGTTTTCAAGCAAACTAAATAAATCAAGTCAATGTCGTTTATAACAAGCATGGAGACACCAGAAAATTTGCTCGAAAACCATTAATTGCTATAACCATCATAATCATCACCCTCATCTCGTCTATGGCAGGGTCGGGTCTGTGGGTTCTAGCCCTCCACTCCAGTCGATCTTCCACCAGGTCCCCATCCACCTCGCACACTACCATATCCTTATGGACAACCTTCTCCCATGTAAAACTGAGGTCCCATGTGGTGAAAATTGCATTTCCATGTAAAAGAACCCTCTCTACTATGCAACAGGTAGATGAGGCCAAATTTCCAGGTGTAGGAGCTCGCCCCTGGTGTTGATGTAATTCCCCATTGGGCCCCGGTTGTATGTAACCAAGATGATTTATTGTGGACGGAATTTTATTTTTGGTTTGTTTTACAGTCTCTTATTAAACTGTGTGGTGAGATCAAAGCTGCTCCGACAGAAAATGAAGAAATTCAGTTCTTGTATATTGTTTGTAACAAACTTAAAGAAGAACCCTCATTTGTAAACTTCTTCCTATATGTAAGTATTTTGCATGTTACATTATAAAGTTATTTAATGATTTTTTTCTTTCTAAAGCCTAGTTCTGTGGCATATGGCACTGGCGAGAGTAGTGGTCAAGCACACGGCAAAATTATGGCATAAGCCCCAAGTACTAAGAGAAATTGCACCTTCTGTGGAAAGAGAGAATCATGCAAGGTTTCTTAAGGCCCCCACTGACGATCACGAAATTCCAATCCCTCCATGCCAAAATGAATGTTGCACCCCAATTACATATTGTGAATGCGTAATATTGTGGATTGGATGGAGTGATGGGAAACGGACGGATTTCCATCTGCCCAAAAATGCATCACTCCAATCGACCATGAGTGTGAAAAAGTGATGGGATGGACTGATGTAATGGCCCTATGGAGCGTTCATGAGTGCCAAATCATTGTTGATTTTGGACCAATGCAATCTCAACACGTTGTAGATGGAAGGACCTTTTTTCCACCTCTGTATACTGATAATGGCTGCCGGCCAAGAATTTGTTATCCAACGATTTATTTTTATGAGGAGCTTTCCCTCCCAACATAATTGCACGCCGACGTCACCCGTTTCTGTGTTCTTTCGCCTGCTTACGTGGTACATGCCACTGTTGTGCGTGCCACTGAATAAGGCTTAACTGAATCTAATCTAAATCAATTGAATCTAACCTCACCCAAACTAGATGAACCAAACTACCCAAAAGTAAATAAGCATCGCATAACCAGACTGAAATGAGCTAACCCTAACTTAACCAAAACTGAATGAGTCCAACCGAAATCCAGTGAGCGATATCTAACTTAAAACTAAACGAATCTACCCTAACACAGTGTTTCTCAATTTATATTTTACCAACAGCACACCTAGGCAAAGAGCAGAGCAACTCTTCACCATTTTGCCACCTGTGGCAGGTCGGGTATACTCATCTAGTCCTTTTGAATGGTCGCAACTGTGTTATATTCCATGGTATTTTTCCGCAGCTAGCGGCGAGTTGCGTTGGACACACCAGTTCTTGTCTGATCACTGAAGTTAAGAAACGCAAGCCCAGTTAGTACTGAGATGGGTGGTCGCTCGGGAAAGCTGGGTACTGCTAATACCCAATAATCGTCGCATTAGTGTAGTCTCTGTGCAGTCTATGCATTAGAACTAATCACCTTGTAGTTGACGGGACCTTAAACTCCAACAAACAAATCCGCAACTGGTTGCCGACCAAAGCCGCAACTCCTATGCTTATTTATCGTCGGTCTAGGGAGCGGCTGTGTTGCATTGGACACGCCAGTTCTTTTCTGATTATGGAAGTTAAGCATCGCAACCCTAGCTAGTACTAAAATGAGTGGCCACTTAGGAAAACTGAGTACCGCTAATACCCAAAAATCGTCGCATGAGCGTAGTGTCTGTGCTGTCTCTGCATTAGAACTATGCAGTGGACGAGGAAACAAAAAGCCGAGCTCCTACACCTGATAATATTGCGGCATCTGCCCGTTGCAGAGTAATGGTTGAATTGCGTTGGAGGCAGCAAATCTCGTCAGTTGTTCCCAACCAATCACCCATGTGATCAACATTGGGTGCTGCTCACCCGCGAGTCCCCTCCACAGGGTCCGGCTTCGTCTGCTTGACCGACTTTCCAACATGTTTGGCGTATCATACTAAAGCCTGGTTCCGTGGCACGCGCACCGACGAAAATCGCACTTGAGCAGACGAAATGCCACATAAACAGATCGTAGGAATCGCCCTTGTGTCCACTCAGAGGGAGAAGATGGGTACCCGACCCTGCCATTGGCGGGAAAAGGGTTGGGAAGTGCTGTTGCTGATGAAAAGTATCAGTGGTTCTCCCAATTCTTCTCCTTATGCTTGTGAACGTTGCTTGGTATAGATTCAAACTGGGTTATTTTCGGATAAAGTAATTGAACTTCTCTTCCCTTTCCTAGGTGCCAAAAAGGTCCAGCAGCAGTGAATCTGAGATGCCTAGTAAGAACATGGACGATTCCGAGTTTTTGGAATATGGTTTAATAAATTCCCTTCTCACTTTGTGCCAAAGTGCAGTATGTTTTTTATTCTAACGTTGTTTCAAGCTACGGTATTTCGTTTGACTAAATTTGGACATTTTTTCTTGATTCAGGATAGTCACGTTGCCTTTAAAGCGTGTGAAGGGCTGTTACTTTGTGCCAGTTTACCTGTGGAATGTGCTGGTAGATGTTTGGTGGAGAAAACGAAGTTTACTCAAGTTCTTGTTGATCGCATGTGCAGTTTGTTTAGTAACATCCCTAAAGTAATCAACCCTGACGACCTTCTGAGGGTGGAGGCGAAATGGGGGTGCATATCCATCTTTAATATTTTCTGCATTCGGAATTGACATCCGATATCCTGGTAACCTGACACTATGTTGCAGGCTTGACACTTCATCCAGTGCAGATGACATGTCGGCTTTTCATGGCAAGAGGCAGATAGTGTTGTTCCTGTCATGGTTGGATTTTTGTGACAAGATAATTAGCGATGCATACCCTATTGTTGGGCAGGCATTAGCTCGCAGCATTCGTGGACAATTTCTACAAGGTGTTCTAGAGCCGTTATTGTGCCAAGTGTATGTTACTCCTCTTATAAATTTAATGCCAAATTCTTTAAGTCGGGTTGGTATCTGAATGCTAAATTTTAACGTGTTTTGCAGCTCGGAGATAGGCTCCATCTTAGCCACTGCTTGGATCATCAAATGTATGGAAGTTATTTCTTCAGAAGTATTTTTACAAGGTTTGTAAAGGCTGTCAAGTGTTGTGCGATCAGAGAGTTCAAAGAAAGCTGATAGGGCAAGTTTGGCGGGGCAGCGGTTAGATTTGTTGTTTTAGGACCCTTCAACTACAAGATCATTAGAGCTCCGTCCACTGCATAGTTCTAATGCAGAGACTGCACAGACACTACACTAGTGCAACGATTTTTGGTGTTAGCATTTATGTTATGTTACACTAACGGGTTTGGGATTAAGCCAAGCAGCCATAAAAGACCGAACCCTTAGGAGGCTGCTCGCGGGAGAGGCAGAAGTAAGCCTTTAGCAGTAGCCAGTTTCCCCAAGTAGCAACCCATGTAAGAACTAACTGGGGTTGCGTTCCTTAACTTTAGTTATCAACGCAATAAGCCGCTCCCCAGCTATGCTGTATGGATCGGAGTGTTGTTGGGCAGTATGGATGAGCCATGGGGCCGTGGGGTGTAGACTAGTAGGGTGGTTTTGGTTATGGTTCACGTCAAATATATATATATCGGTTATGTTACGGTTTTCGTTCTGGTAAAAAATAACGGTTTTGCTTCCAATATTAATTAGAAAAATTATTTTGTATTATACAAATTTTAAAATACATTATAAGGTCCGAGTCAAAATGATAGCACCATCCCACCGAATGAAAGACGTGTAATGTCAGGTGATAGAACAAGAAGCGCTTTAAAAGAAGAACAAATACAATGTGCATAACAAAACAAACTGTAATCTTACGTGGCACAAGTTAATTCGTCCTGAGATTCGTCCCGAGTCAAAATGATAGCACCATGACCCATGGAATGCACATAATAAAGTAGAGGTCGTAGTAAGATGCAGAGAACAAGCTGAACCCTTAGGAGGCTGCTCGCTGGAGAGGAGGAAGTAGGTGTAGGTGTACATTCTAAAAAGTCATAATATTATCTATAATTGCTTCGTCATCATCATACCTTTATCTCACCTGTGGCAGGGTCGGTTATGAGGGTTCTAGTCCTCCACTGTCACCGGTAGTGGAGGGCCCGAACTTGCAGACATGGCCTCGTCGCAGACGTGACGAGGGCATGGCGGTGAGGGAGTATCCGCCTTGGTGGCCTTCAGTAGTTTCAGGTTCGGTCCTAGACTGGCCCCGGCAATTTGTAAATCCAGAATTATAGTGTGACGTTACATATTTTTCGTTTGTTTTCAGAGTTTTCTTGTTTTCTGCTTGGTGATGATGTCAGTGCAGAAATTCCAGGTGTTATATCACATCCTTTGAAGCAGTTACTTATTGAACGTTGTTCCCATGATAACGATGAGGTACAATTACTGTTTAATGATTTTGGAAAAAAGTGTATCTTTTGAAATGCTGCACGCTGACTTGTAAGAAATTCTTTTCCAGGTTGCCCTAATGACTTTGAAGCTGTTTGAGAGTCTGCTGGATACACCTCTTGAATCCACAATTCACAAACTAAGCTTAGCAAATATGTTATCTCGATATTATTACGTTAATTGTATCGATTACCTTGAAAATTGGAGCGATGAGGAAGAGGCCAGAGGTCAGAGATATGATTATGGTAAATTTCATAATGAGTTCTTGACTAAAACTTTGAAAATGTTCATTGACCTTAGCAACCATCAGCTTACACTACATCATTACATTGTACTACATCATACTCGTATCCCGTCAGTGGCAGGATTGGGTCTTCGAATTCTAGCCCTCCACTCCTGCGTATCTTCCATCAGGTGCCCGTTAATCTCACGCACTACCATATCCTTATGCACAACTTCTTCCCACGTCTACTTTCGTCTTCCCCTACCTGTAGTTGAAAAACCTTAAAACACCAACAAACAAACCCTGTCGGACAAGTGGGAAACCCCTGCGCCCCTGGGTGCTTTCCCGTTGAATGGGAATTAGGGCCGTTGTCCCATGTCCTGTGTATAATGTCACCACTGCACGAAAAAGAACCCTTACTACAACTACATTATAACTTTGTCCTGCTTATGGCAGGGTCGGGTCTGCCAGTTCAGAAAGAGCCCTTACAACATGAGTCTTGCTAAAATAACCCTTCCTATATGATCCTTACTAAAATAACCCTCATTACAAGAACCTTACTAACAGAACTCTCACTACATGAACCCAGGGCCGGCCTTTAGGGTAGGCAGGACGGACAGTAATTTTAATTTCCATCATCATCACCGGGGAAGGTGCCATGTGCCTGTTCTACCCCGGGCACAGACGGGGGGGGGATTTCAATTTCCATCGCATATAATTTGTAATAAGATACTGACAGAACTTTAACTCTAAATACTTTTTGCTTTGCCTTACCTGGGGCGATGGAAGATTGTGTCTGCGAAATTAGGGAGGGGCTTATTGTGTTGGACACAGCTGTTCGTCTGATCACTGAAGTTAAGCAACGCAATCCCAGGTAGTATTAATATGGGTGGTTGCTTGGGAAAACTGGGTACCGCTAATACCCAAAGATCGTCGCATTAGTGTAGTGTCTGTGCAGTCTCTGCATTAGGACTATTCCGTGGACGGGGCTCTAATGACCTTGTAGTTGAAGGCCCCCCCCCCCCCAACAACAACGAAACGAAAAATGTCTCCCAAATTGTACTTGCCCAGAGCGTCGTACTTTGCCGGGGCCTCCCACTTCCGAAGGCCGGCCCCGCATGAGCCTGACTAAGAGAACTCCTACTCCATTATCATACCCTTATTCCGTCTGTAGCAGGGTCGGGTCTGCGGGTCCATTGAACATGCTCCTGACTGGGGGTACTCCAGCCAGACGTCTGGAACCTGTAGGAATATTGGATGGGTTGTCTGTGGGGGATGCCGGCCTATCCCACTTGTTCCAACATCGCAATATACAACCAAAATAGAAACTGACAGGTAAATTATGGTAATGCATTGTTGGTTATAATATTACATGGTGTCTGACCTACTGCACAATAACAATGGGAAACAGGGATATTCCAGATCTCATGCGGTTGAGAGAACCCCCTACTCCATGCAATAAATATACTTGGAATTCTACGAAATTTCAAGCTGTAGGAGCTTCCTCCCCTTGGCTTCGGCGGAACCCCCCCCCCCCCCCCCGCACCCTTTAATTGCCAACAGAACCCTCACTACATGGACTTTGCTAACAGAACCCTCACTACATGGACTTGAACCTTACTAACAGAACCCTCACTGCATTAGCCTGACGAAAGGAACCATGGGCACCTGGTGAGATTCACTCAAACTGCGCATAACGCATTTGCTTTTTTGTTACCAAATAATTGCATTTCCTGTCTCAATTCTGAATTTTATGTGCACACTTTATAGTCACTTTATTTTGAATGCGTTTCCCTCTTTAATTTGGTCACCAATTGTGATTATACGTTCTTAGCGTCTTTGGAATTGGAAGTGTCTCCAGGATCCTCCCCAGTTAGCCATACCATGGCTCCAACTAGTATCCACAGGATAATTAATTGGCAAGTAATTAACTCTTGTTGAACTAATTTGGGATTTAGAAATCTTTATTGGTGTGCATTTTTGAACCTCTTAGTTTTTTATTATTATTGCCGGACGAGTTAAAATCCTGTGAGAGTGAAGAGGAATTAGGTTATGATAGTTATTTGATGGGGGCGCACAAACAGGTAATGAATCATCCTGTAATTCGCTGTTAATCGGTTAATTGTTCTGTGACCTAGGTAAGTGACTAACTATTGTTTTTAAATTCTTTGCCAAATTTGTTGGCATCTAGTTCAGGGAAGTTGCTGAGAGGTGTGCAACTTTCAACTGGCCAAGTGAAGCTATTTTTCACGACGAATTGCTTGCGTCTGACAACTCCAGTTCAGAGGAGTCGCAAGCTGAAGGCGATTATCGGTTTCCGTTTTATGAGGGTTCTTTTTTGGCAATGCTTTTTGATAAAGTTGAAGGCCTACTTGATCAGGTAGGTGACTAATAGTAGCAGATTGGGAGGGAGGAGCACTTCAAAAAAATGCGCCACAATTATTTTTAAATATTCAGTTCACAATTGTAACAGATCCTCTAGTACCCCTCTGACAATGTCCTATCTTCAGTGGTTTAGCAAACTGTAGATTGGACTGGCAGTTTAGAAATGGGGATAGCAATGTAAAAATGCCTCATCAGTTGTGCCCCATTGAGAGCGGCTTGTCGCATTGGACACGCCAGTTCTCACCAGATCACTGAAGTTAAGCAATGCAACCTCAACTAGTACTAACGTGGATGGCCACATTGGAAAGCTGGGTACCACTAGTACCCAAAAATTGTCGCGTTAAGCCTGGTTCAGTGGCATGTGCTACAGGCAAATATAGCACGCACGCAACCACAAAGATAGTGACGTCGAGCAGTCACCAAGACGAATAGCGCCTGTACTGGTTCAATGGTAGTTGTAATTAGGGCATGTGCCGAATGATTTTAAAATGTCCACTAGGTGGCGTACCATTGATCGTGAAAGCTTTTTAAAAGAGGAAAGCAAAAGATCTGCATTCGTTGATCTTTTTTGGTTCCCATTTACCAATTTCGTTCTTTCTCTCTATTTTCAAAGCCGGAGAAAACACTAAGAGCCATTATACAGCCATTTTTAAATTTGCAATGTTTGTGGTCTGCAATGCAATCTACCAATCACATGCGTGCACTAGCGCTGGGCGGTGAGAGTAGTTGGCTGAATCACAACTGCACTTTCCTACCCATTGTTCGTCTCCCTCCCAACAAAATAGCGCGCTTACGAAACTCGTTTATGTGTGATGTCCTCTCACGCTCTAATGCTGCCTGTAACGCATGCCACTGAACCAAGCTTTAGTGTAGTGTCTGCAGCCTCTGCATTAGAACTATGCAGTGGACGGGACTCTTAATGACATTGTAATTGAATGACCCTAAAACACCAACGAAAAACAAATGCAGCCCATTGAAGCACTGAGGGGGGAAGCAATTGCAGCATTGTTCCCACCCCTGGTGACTAACCGCTACCATTCTTGTAACATTCTGGTCGGAAATGACTAATGTTTTGTCTCTTCCAGTCATATCAAATCAACTTACAAATAACGTCGATTTTATCCAAATTGGCTCTTCTACCTCATCCGAATTTGCACGAATTCTTGCTAAATCCATTGATTCCCGCAGTTGAGGGCTGCAGAACATTATTTAGTTGTATGGAAAAAGTAAGTTGGCCCCCTTGATGAAAAATGAGTTGTGGCACGAGTATAAAATGTATTTGATTTAGGTGGTGAGTGAAATACAAATTCAAGCACAAAAAATATCGAATTTTAAACAGAAGATATATTTGACAAGACAAGTGTTATTAGGAGATGATGGTGATTGTAACAGGTAATATACTTTTCCTTCCCCTCAGGCCTGGTTCACACGACAACCTATTCGATACGATATTTCTCGTACACGATTTTATCGAATACGAGACAGAGTTTCACATGGCGACTATTCAATTCGAGTTTTCACGTATAGAGGGACACTGCAGGGAAGCACAGGGTACCCAACAATTTTCGCGTTAGGGTAGTGTCTGTGCCGTCTCTGCATTAGAACTACGCAGTAAACGGGGCTCTAATGACCTTTGTAGTTGAATGGCCCTAAAACAGCAACAAACAAACAATTACAGGGCAGTGGTTGAGACAACTATGCTATGTGGATCAGTGTTGGGCAGTGAGAAAGACTCAGGTCAACAGAATGCAGGTAGCTGAGATGCGACTGCTGCAGTACATGAGTGGGGTGTAGAGAGTAGGTAGGATTAGGAATGAGTATAATAGAGGTAGCGTGGGGGTGGTGAACATCGCTAAAAAAGTGAGAGAATAGATTGCAGTGCTATGGGCACGTAATGCGAGGAGATGAGGAGCTCGTTAGGTCCATTTGAGGAATGCAGGTGGTTGGAAGCACACGGGGCAGGGGGAGACCAAAGCAGACGTGGGAGCAGGTTGTCCATAAGGATATAGCAGTGTGAGGGGTGGACGGGGAACTCGTGGGAGATAGATGGGAGTGGAGGGCTAGAACCCACAGACTCCACTCTGCCAAAGGGGTTGATGATAAGGCAGGTGCACAAGCATCCCACATTTCAAAATCTGGAAAAATTTTTGCTAAAGTTTCTTTTCTGACTTAGTAGGGGGGAAAAACTTTGTTCGTGTGAACAGCACAATAGCAAAATAAGTGCCACTGCTTCTCGTATTCGAGAATCTCGCATCTCAGTGACAAGTTCGGTCAGTATACGGGAAAAATTTTTTCTCGTATTCGAGATTTCCCCGCATGGCCTCCATCTGAACAATCCCATATGGGTTTAATTGTCACTTCTTTATTCGGGAAAAACTCGTATAAGGGAAAAAGCATTGCCATGTGAACGAGGCCTCAGGGTGCTAGTCGCACGTGAAAGCAGTGCCGTAACGAGGGCGTGGCGAAAAAAAGGGGGCGCCCCACATATTTTTAAATACTCAGAATCCCTTGTATAATTCTACCTTGCAATTGCAATAGGTCCTCCGCTGCGCCTTAAACAATGCCCCATGTTCAACGGTTTAGCCAACTGAAGATTGGACTGGCAGAATAGAAATGGGGATAGCAATGGCAAAATGCCTCATTTGCATCATGCATCAGTTGAAATATGCGCCCCATTGGATTCGCCCCTACCCAGATAGTACGAACATAGGTGGCTGCTTATGAAAACTGGGTACCTGCTAAATACCCACGCTGCTAATTACCTGCTTTGTGGCAAATCACACGTCATACTTGCCCTTGCTACTTCACTGGTGTGAATCAGGCTTATGTGTGACCGTCTCCCTGTCACTGAGGCTATGTCTCTCTCCGTTGCCTGTGTCCCGCTCTGACCATTGCAGGTGAAGGGCCCTAAAACACCAACAAATCAATCAATTAAGCCAATACTGCCGTGAGGTTAGCTCACTGACAGTATTGTTTGATTTATTGCACTAGTTTAAATCACCATGTTTTTTTTCTGTTTGTAGTTTGGATGGTAGCAGTTTATTTGAAGGTATCATTGTCCTAGAAGAATTTTGCAAGGAATTAGCAGCCATAATTTTTGTAAAATACCACGCTTCTTCATGACAAATGTAAGTTATTCAAAAAATGTCCTAAAACGGCTAGTTATTTCGAAAACGATGCGTTTAAATGAAAAATTGCACAAAATAACACATCAATATATTTAGTGATGTATTAAATGTAACCTCTTCTGTGTGATAGTGTCCCATGATAGCTAGTGTGGGGGAGCGGCTTGTTGCGTTGAACACCAGTTCTCGTCTGATCACTAAGTTAAGCAACGCAACCCCAGCCAGTACTGACATGGGTGGCTGCTGGGGAAAACTGGGTACCGCTAATACCCAAAATCTGTCGCATTACTGTAGTGTCTGTGCAGTCTCTGCATTAGAACTACGTAGTGGACGGGTCTGTAACGACCTTGTCGTTCACGGGCCCTAAAACACCAAGGAACCAACCAAAAAATGGTAGTGTGAGGCATTAAGGAAAAAGGGGTTGGAAGCAAGATATACTGGTATATTACAATCGTGCTGGATATGTATGAGGTTCCATACACAGGCGGTTCATGGGGCAGCCAAACCTAGGCGGTTGCCTAGGGCGGGTAATTTCAGAAGTACTTCCTTGCCATGCAGTCTATCAGTCATATAAAATGTTGATAGTCCTGGGCTTCCCAAACCTCTATGATTGGTAGGGCCTTTTATAAATGTTGGCTTTCTCGAGGGGCCTTGTTGCAGAGTCATAGCAGTGCATTGACATTGGGACAAATGGCAAGGGCGTGAGGGACGCTCGGACAATTTAGAACTGCCTTAAATTTAATGGGGGGGGGGCGGCGATGGACCCACTTGCCTAGGGCACCACTAGCCAAGGGCTTCCCAATGAAGTTTAGGGTATGTCGGGGTTCAGCTCTTACTTCTTACGAGTGGTTGTATTGCGTTGGACAAACCGGATCTCGTCTGATCGCTGAAGTTGAGCAACATAACCCCAGCTAGGGCTAGCATGGGTGACCGTTTGTAAACACTAGGTACAGCTAATACCCAAATCGTCATAAAAGTGCAGTGTCGGTGCAGTCTGTGCATTAGAACTACGCAGTGAACGGGGCTCTTATGACCATTGTAGGTGAAGGGCCTTATAACACCACCGAAACTCGTCCTTGTTATGGAAGAACTACCCTATTGATTGGAGTAGGAGAATGGGCACCCCAGTGCATGATATTTGCTGATGATGTGGGGAGGTTGGGGACTGCAAGGAGGATGACAGGAGGGACTACATGATATTAGAACAGTAGTAGAGAAGGGGAGCTGAAAGTGAATATGGAGAGGACAGTATATAGCTTTAAATTGGGAAGGTCAGGGTCAAAATTGTGACGTTCTCTCAGGATGCGAAGTGGTGCCAAAGGTGCAGCAGGTCAAGCATCTAGGATCATGGTTCCAGAGCAGTGGAGTAATTCATTCGAATGTGTCCCATGGGATCAATGTACAGTGGTTTAAGTGACGACAGGCAAGTGGAGTTTTGTGTCCCAAAAAAGTTGAAAGGGAAGTTTTATAGGATAGTGGTTAGGCAAGCTGTGTTAAATGGATCAGAAGGTTGAGCGGTGTGGAAGAGCCACAAAAGAGAATGCCGTTGTGCATGAGTGGGGTGTCGAGAGCAGATAAAATTAGGAATAAGTGTATTAGACGTAGCCTGGGAGTGGGGGAGATTGCAGGAAAGAAGAGAGAGAATAGATTGACATGGTATGGGCGTGAGAAGAGCGGAAGAGTAGCTTGGCAGGTCAATTTTGGGGATGCAGGTTATTGGAGGCCCCCGGGGCAGGGGAAGACCAAAGCAGACGTGGGAGCAGGTTTTACGTAAGGACATGGTAGTGCATGGGGCGGACAGACCTTTTGGAAGATAGTTAAGAGTGACGTGACCATGCCACAGGTGGGATTAAGGTGTTATGACGCTGACATCATCACTTCAATCTGGAGGCAAGGGAGTGTGGCACATCGCAGAAAAGATGAGAATAGAATTGAGACGGTATGGCGATAAGGTTAGGGGAAGAGTAGCTTCGCAGGTGCAATTTGGGGATGCAGGTGGCTGAAAGCAACCAGGGTTGGGGCACACCGCAGCAGACGCGGGAACAGGTTTTGCATAAGAAGGGAACGGATGTATTGCATTGGTCACACCAGTTCTCATCTGATCACTGAAGTTAAGCAACGCAAGCCCAGTTAGTACTGACATGGGTGGTCGTTCGGGAAAGCTGGGTACTGCTAATACCCAATAATCGTCGCATTAGTGTAGTGTCTGTGCAGGATATGCATTAGAACTATACGGTGGACGGGTCTCTAATGACCTCGTAGTTGACGGGACCTTAAACTCCAACAAACAAACAAACAAAAACCAACAAACAACAACCAGTTGGTACCAACATGGGTGGCCGCTTGGGTATACTGGGTACCACTAATACCCAAAAATCGTCGCATTGACGTCGTGTCTATGCAGTCTGCATTTAAACTAAGCAGTGAGCGCGGCTGTAATTACCTTGTAGCTAAAGGACACTAAAACACCAACGAGCCAAACCCAGTTAGTACCAACATGGGTGGCTGCTTGGCAAAACTGGATATCGATGATACCCAAAAGTCGTCGCATTAGCATAGTGTCTGTGCAATTTCTGCATTAGAACTGCGCAGTGGAGGGGGTTGTAATGATCTTGTAGTTGAAGGGCCCTTAAACACCAACGAAGCAAATTTACGTAAAGCTGTGTTTACACTGCGCGCAACTGTTTCCACAGGCTTGCGGCAATCTCTCCCGTCTCGCCCTCCCTGTTTACATTGAGCGAAATATTGCGTGAAGCAAGCATGCAAAACGTATCTAGAGTAACAGTACACGAAGTGGGAGTGGCGAAACCCTTTGATGCGCGTCCAAAAACCGACAGTGCGGTGGCTCACCACGAGGCTGCCTCGCGCAGCAAATTTCGGGGCGAGTCCCCGTTTACACTGCGCGAGTCTTTCCTAATGAAACAGTTGCGCGAGTATGTTGCGCGCAGTGTAAACCCAGCTTAAGGTCATTGTAGTATATCAGGTGGACAGAGACCTGGCGGGGGATAGTTAGGAGGGAACCAACCCTGCTGCAGGTGGGTTTTTCAAATGGTTACTTTTTAAAAGCGTAAATTCCGATATGGTTAGGCGTTGTAGAACTTTATGATCGCACTGTATTTATTGTTTATTAACTATTGTACATTGTTTTTTCTTGCATTTCAGATTTTAATTGAAGATATGTAAGTGTTGAAATTTTCGCTACCATCAGCTGTTGCTGTCGGTGTGTTGCTTTTGAATTTCTGGCAATAAGTTCATTTATTGTTCGACAGGTTTTTAAACCACGTTGAAAAATAATCCTGTAAGTGTGCTAGGATTGTTCGAATTTTGATGACGGAAGTATTTTCACATCAATACCATTTTTTTTCTGTGTGTCACATTTAAAAATATTTTCGGTGAAAGTTTTTGGGCTGGTAATTTATTGAGTTACCCAGAGCTGATGCTGCAGAATGTTTTTAGTTTTTATTTCTGTGCCATACATTTGAGTGATTTCTAATTGAAAACCAACAACGAAGGACCAACAACAGAGAAGGACCACTTTTGTAAGGGAGCGGCTTATTGCGTTGGACACACCAGTTCTCGTCTGATCACTGATGTTAAGCAACGCAACCCCAGCTAGTACTAACATGGGTGGCCGCTTGGAAAAAACCTGGGTACTGCCAATACCCAAAAATCATCGCATTTGTGTAGTGTCTGTGCAGTCTCTGCATTAGAATTACGTAGTGGATGGGTCTGTAATGACCTAGTCGTTGACGGGCCCTAAAACACCAAGGAACCAAAAAAATACCCTTTTGTAAGCCATGCACTCTCTTCCAATGTATAGTTACAAAGGTCCTCCTAATTCACAATGTTAATTAAGATTTTGCAGCAGTGACAGAAGAGAGGCTGTATTGCGTTGGACACACCAGTTCTTGTCTGATCTCTGAAGTAAAGCAACGCAACCCCAGCTAGGAATAGCATGGGTGGCCGCTTGGGAACACTAGGTACTGCTAAGACCCAAAATCGTTGTAACAGGGTAGTATCTGTGCAGGTTTTGCCTAAGAACTATGCAGTGGATCAGGCTCTAATAACCATTGTAGTTGAAGGGCCTTAAAACACCAACGAAACGAAAAATACAGCAGTGACTGAGTTGACATGGTGATAACTAATGAGACGATTGATTTAGCTTTGACCTGTGTGCAGGTGGCGATCCTAGTTGAATTTCTCTCTTTGTGGGACACATCCATGGTGTGGTGATGGTGGTGTCATCACTGGTGTCTTTCTACAACTAATGTCTGTTATGACTATGACCCATGTTAATTGTACATTAAGTAAATAAATCATTAAACTTGCCAAACTGACCTTTTTTTTTTTATTTTTTGAAGTTTTTTTTGTTTAATGTTGTATAAATTACCTAACCCTTTCCTTGGCGGTGCAAAGGGGTAGGGTGCTCGCTTACTGCATTAGTGGTTCTCGTTTCGATATCAGATCGAGGTGGGTTGACGTCTTTCAGGCAAAAGAGAAAGGTCCAGGGTGTGCCTTTCGCATGAGAAGTAAAACCGTTGTCTGTAGTGGTGTACAGTATCGTTTGCTCATAGAACAAGCCCCTTTACTACATCATCATCATCACACCCTTATCCAGGCTGCAGTGGGGTCGGGTCTGCGGGTTCTAGCCCTCCACTCCCGTCTATCTCCCACCAGATCCCTGTCCACTCCACACACCGCCATATCCTTATGGACGACCTGCTCCCACGTTAACTTTGGCCTCCCTCTGCCCCGGGCGCACCCAACCACCTGCATTCCTGGTATGGCCATAACAAGCTCCTCCTCCCCACTTCTCATTATGTAACCATACCACCTCGGCCTATTTTCCCTCATCTTTTTGGCAATGTTTGCTACCCCGTAAGCTACCTCTAATATATGCATTCCTAATTCTATCTGCTCTTGACACACCACTCGTGTACCGCAGCATTCGTATCTCGGCTACTTGCATTCTATTTACATGGCTTTTCTTTACTGCCCAGCACTCTGATCCATATAGCATCGCTGGTCTAACCACTGTCCTGTAGAACTTCCCTTTCAACTTGATTGGGACCCTCCTATCACACAGGACTCTGCTTGCCTGTTTCCATTTCAACCACCCCCATTGATTCTATAGGTCACGTCCAAGTCTATCTCCCCGTTGCTTTGAAATGTTGATCCTAAGTACTTTACCTCCCGCACCTTTTTCACCAGTTCACCCCTCGAGTGCATGTCCCCACTGTTTTCCTGACCATCCCAATTGAACGCTAAATACTCTGTCTTCTTTGTGTTAATTCTTAGCCCTCCCTTTTCCAATGCTCCTCTTATATCATTTAGTCCCTTCTCTATTAACTCTCTGGTGTCATTAACCTTCCCTATATCATCGGCAAATGCCAGGCATTGAGGGGCCCATTCCCCTACACCAGTCAGCAGTTCGTCCAGAACCAGGATGAAAAGATATGGACTAAGTGCTGAACCTTGGTGCACCCCAACTTTCACTGGAATGCCCCTAGTGTTTCCCCATGGTGTCCTAACCTTGGCAGTGGAGCCATTATACATATCCTGAATTACTCTAATAAACCCTTCTTCTACCTCCCTTTTTCATAATACACCTCAAACTACCTGTTGTTGGACACTGTCAAAGGCCTTCTGCAGGTCAATAAAGATGGCATGGAGGTCTTTCTTTGCTGCCCTATACTTTTCTACCATCTGCCTCAGAATGAAGATAGGCCCCATTGTGGACCTACCTGGCATGAACCTAAACTGATTTCCATGGACACTAGTTCTATCCCGTAGGTGACGCTCCATTACTCTCTCCCAGAGCTTCATGGAGTGGCTCATTAGCTTTATACCTCTGTAATTGCCACAATCTTGGACATCCCCTTTACCTTGTAGAGTGGTACTATCCAACTCTCTTGCCATGCAGATGGCATTCTATCTCCACTAGCTATCTTATTGAAAAGTTTCCCTAACCACTTGGTACCTGTCATCCCTAGGCTATGCCATACTTGAATGGGGATTCTGTCTGGACCTACAGCTTTTCTCCCTTTCATCTTCCTAAGTGCCCTGGCTACTTCTTCCTCAGTTACTTGGTCCACAGCACCAGCTGGAGGACGATTGGTGGCGATGTCCTCATCCCCCCCCCCCCCGACTTCATTCAAGAGGGTTTGGAAGTACTCCTCCCATCTTCTCTTTACCTTCGTTGGAGAGAGCAGAACCCTACCTAAGCCATCCTTCACCATTATGGCTTGGGGTCTATCTTTTGCTGCCCTATCTCTAGCCTTGGCCAGTTTGAAAACCTCTCTCCCCTTCCTTTGTCCCTAACTGCTCATAGAGGGCCTCATACTTCTGGTGTTTGGCCAGGGCAATCTTCCTCCTCACAGTGGTCTTGGCCTGCCTGTACTGAGTCTTTGACTCTTGGTCCCCTATCACCTGCCACCTGTGGAAAGCAGCTTTCTTTTGTTTGATGGCTGCTTCTGGGTTCATCCAGACCCACCTGGGGGGCATATGTGCTGATGAGGTGAAGCACTACTCCTTTCCAAACCAATGTAACTGACATGAGCCTGCTATTTATTCGTTTCACCTGGGTGACCCCTTGCTCCAGCTCCCTATCCAATACTATTCCCACCCCATTTCACCCTCCTTCACTTGCAGTATAAATAAGCTTGTACCCCTCACCCAGGGCCCTTGATCTATTTCCCCTCCACCGAGTTTCTTGGAGGAAGGCTACCTGGATTGTCCGTCGCCTTAGGGTGTTCACTAGTTCCCCCGCTTTGCCTGTAAGGGTCCCCACATTCCATGTCCCAAATCTGAGATTTGCCCTATAGCCCTCCAAACGTCCCCTGGCTGGGGCCACCCCAGCCAGGCGCCTGGAACCCACAGGAATGTTGGTGCTGCTTGCTGTGGGGGGATGCCACCCTACCCCACAGAGGATGCTCAACGCACTAACTGCCACAGGGTTCGAGGTCCCGACCCCGATGGCACCTTAATAATTACAAATAGTAGGGATGGGGTTAATACAGAGTGAAAGTTATTTTAACATATATACAATTCACAACAGACATATATAATACAACATAATATCACGTTCAACAAATGAATAGATAAGTAAAGTAATAGACTACAGACAGCCAGACAACACAAAGAAGTTAAATTAAAGTTAAAATTAAGGTTAAAAATTAAAGTTAAAAATTAAAGTTAAAATTAAAATATCAGCGACTGCTGCACTGTAACGTGGTTGGGCTCTGCTGCCAAGTGCCACATGGTGCCTGCCGGAGCAGACGACGCACGCACATGAAGAAATAGGTGGAAAAGGATGCAAGGTTAGGCTTAACAGCCCAACCCTCACAGCCGCTTCCCCCGACTAGAAACGCCCACCCACCCCAGCAGCCCTACCTGTACAGGAACTTTGAGATGTCGCCTTGAAAAAGGCGTTTTTTTTTTCAAAAAAAAAATAGCTGAAGAAAATGCCCCAAGCACAAAAATTAACTGAACACTCACAATAGCCGGACCGGCACTGTGCGCCACCTAGTGGTAATCCCAACAACCCCCTTTACTACACTGTTAAAAATTGTTATGTAAATTTAAAGGAAATTTCTTGTCAGCAAAGTTGCCAGGAATTTTCCTGTTAATTTACTGTCTATCTGCATTAGAAAATTACAGGAATAGCTGTATTTAAATGGCCATTTTTCTGTAGAATGACAGAAACTCTGTAAATGTTGATGTTGTAAAATTACAATAGTTCCCATTTTTTTCCAACAACTTTCCTGTAAATTTTATGGTAACTTACCTGAATTCAAAATTGCAATATTGGTACTCAGAAATGATTATTTGGTCAAATATGCATGTTAAAATTGCACTTCATATAATAATTCAGAATGTACTTGAAATCATTTTAAATAATGTGTTACAGATAAAGTGACTACAAACTGTTTAACTTATTTATCAATCCTAATACTTTGGCATTGACAGGGGATTTTAGTCATTTACCACTCCTTGAGCCTTTGGCAGGGTTTAAGTCAACAAAGTATCTGGAAAACAGTAGATCATATTAAACTTTGCATAACACAATTTTTAAATAAAGACCCACCTTTGGATGAACTCTAATGTTGAATGATCTTTGGCATTGATTAGCATTACAGATAATATTTAAGTTACACTCATTTGAATGCAGTAAATAGTGAGAGACGTATTGTTTTAACCCCTTGAAGCACATCGGTATCAAAAATGTCCCATGTTTTTTTTATCTTTTGCTGCATGGTGGGATTTAATTTAAACCACTTCAAAAAATTAAAACTATTTGAAGCACAAAGGTTTGTTATGTCCCACCAACTTTAGTGGCATACTATATTGGCCAATAGATGGCACATTAGTACTTTTCGATGTTGACATGATTCAACTTGTCATTTGAAGAGCAGAAGCTGATGGAATTGGGGCCACTTTGTGTTTGTTCTTTACGTGCATTAAAAATCATAAAGGTATGTTTTTTTATATATATATTATGTCAATATAAGCAATTTAGAAGTTTCGTGAAAGAAAATAAATCTTAAATGCTTTGATTATTTTATAAATTTTGAAAATATGGTGGGATTGCATTTATCCCACCATGCAAGTACTGGAATTATTTATTTATTTTTGCCCTTGAGGTCAATATGTCTAAAAGAAGACAGTTCGAAGAAAAAAATGAAAGTGGATGTGACGAAGACGAGTTTCGAAGAAATACCTTCAGATCCTGAATAATATATTTATTGTGAAAGTGATGATGAAAATTTAATTTCAATTAAAAACAAACGAATGCGTGTAATTTCACATGGAGTAAAAATGGAAATTACCCCCTCCAAGAATATTTACTTCAGATTTTGGTCCTATGCAGCAAATCAAAAATCTTGCAAATCCTTCACCATATGACAGTGGTTCTCAAAGTGTGTTCCATGAAACCCCTTCAAGTGTTCCACAAAAAAATTACATACAGAATTAAATTGTGTTGAAAAGAAATCAATACAATCGTCAAACACAAGTGACAGACTTGTCCATTTTATAGTTATGTACCAAGTGGTAGAGGAAGCATATGATCTTGCCTGAACCAATACTTCTGGTAAACAAAGTTGGTGCTTTCAGTAGCTGAGTGCTCAGCAGTGCTGAGTTATTAGGACCTAAATACACCACTCCCTGAACGTGACGAGCTGAGTGCTCAGTTACTGGAAGCACCGTGTCCAGTCATGAATTTGTTATTGTAGTTGTTTTGCTGGCTTCCAGGAATCATATTAATTCCATGTTTTTGATTAATGAAAGTTATGTAAGTCTTGTATCATATTATCAATTAATGTTACATGTTTAGTAAATGTTTTTTATTGAAGGTAATGGATAATATTGCTATAAAGAAATCTTGTCTTGATATCAATTATGACAATGCTACTGCTAGCACAAGTAGAATTGAAGATGATACTGATACAAAATTCACTAGAAATGTCAATTGCTTGTATGATGAAGAATACTTCAAATTTGGATTTACCTGGACTGGAAACATTAATTGTCCAACTCCTCTCTGCATTGTATGCACAAAGGAACTTGCCAATAGTGCAATGGCGCCCTGCTAAATTAAAGTGGCATTTTTCAACCAAACACAAAAGGCACTTCAAAAGGCTTTTGGAAATGCAAGGTAAACAGAGAAATAAGTTTGAGAAAACAGTGAAAATTAGTGATAAAGCTCAAATTGCATCATATAAAATTGCTGAGTTAGTAGCATTAAAATTAAAACCACATACAATAGCAGAATTTCTCATTTTACCTGCCTGCTGTGAAATAGTGACACTTATGTTTGGGGAAGAAGCAAAGAAAGAAATTTTCAAGATTCCCGTATCTGAGGATACAATTTGCAGAAGAATCAATGACATGTCCTGAAACATTGAAAGAATAGTTGCAGGTGAACTTGTTAACATGCCCTTTGCATTACAAGTAGACGAATCAACTGATATAAGTGGCAAGGCAAAGCACAGCTTTTAGGCTTTGTATGATTTACTTATGAAGAAAAGATAATAAATCAATTTTTATGCTGCAAAGAACTTTTGGGGCATACAACTGGCCGGGACCTTTTGACACAATAATGTCATATTTCAATACATTAAAATTATCATTGGAATGCTGTGTTGGTATTTGTACTGATGCAGCAGCATCCATGATGGGATCAGTCAAAGGATTTGTTGCTTTAGCAAAAGCAATCAATCCAAATATAACATTTCATCACTGTTTTTTGCACTGAGAAGTACTTATCATAAAGTCAATGCCTAAGAAACTTTATGAAGTACTGGATGAAGTAGCTTCCACGGTTAATTTTATTAAAATGAGACCAATGAAAAGCCGAATTTTCAAACAACTTTGTTCAGCTATGGATGCAGACTTTGAATGTTTACTCATTCTTACAGAAGTTAGATGGTTGTCTTGTGGAAAGGTTTTAAATCGTGTGTTGGAATTAAGAAATGAATTACTAATTTTTTTAAACAGAAAAACATGAATATTTTGGAGATAATATGAAAAATGATAATTGGTACAATAATTTGGTATATTTAGCTGATATTTTTACTTACTTTAATAGAGTAAATGTAAGCATGCAAGGAGACAATGAAAACATTCTTACATCAACTGACAAATTATGTGCAATGAAAAAAAACTGTTACTATGGAAGAGATATGTAAGTGAAGGAAACACTGCAATGTTCCCATCTGTAGAGCATGCAAATGAGACAACCATTTCTTTGATAAATGAACATTTGTCAACAATAGAGGAAAATTTTGAAAAATATTTTCCACTGTTAAACACTGAACAATTTTATTTCTTCTGACTTCTCCAGTTTTAATCCTAATGAAGAAGAAGAACTCATATCACTCTCATCAGATTGTGGATTAAAATTGAAATTCATTGAAAATACTCCTGAAAAATTCTGGATCTCTGTTAAAGACGAATACCCATGTCTAGCAAAAAGCTAAACACATTATTATTATTTTCCACATCATATCTTTGCGAAGCAGAATTTTCAACAATGGTTAATATTAAAACACACAAACATGAGAGACTAGGCAACTTAGAAGAAGAGATGTGAGTGGCTTTATCATTTATTTGTCCCAATATTACTGAAATCTGCAGTGATCATCAAGCTCATGTATCACATTAAATTTCAGAAACTTTTGCAAATATTGTAATTTTAAATGACTGTTGAATAAATATGCTTGCCTCAATCAATATTGGTATTTTATTCTTTAATAAAAGAATATGTTGAATTGTAAGTTTTCTGTGCAAAGAAATACTGCAGTGTAGTGTTCTGTGACATCAAAAAGATTGAGAACCACTGCCATATATGTGCCATCAAATAATAACTGATGACATTATCAGCTCCATCACTTTCCAAACAAATGTATATGCTCAGCAAGAAGGTAAAAGATACATTCCAACTACCGAAAAAGAAATCCACACATTTATTGGTATAAACTTCATGATGGTTATCAATAGGCTTCCAAGTTACAGAGACTACTGGTACACTGTGCTTTACTTAGGAAATGAATATATCTGTCGATTGATGACCGTTAATCAGTTTGGATGGCTTCTTGGTCATGTTCATCTAAATGATAATTCACCGATGCCAACTAGAGGAAGTCCTAATTTCGATAAACATTATAAAGTAAAGAATTTCAAAAAAAAATTTCACTCTTGGACTGAGTATAGTGATTGATGAATCGATGATAATATTTAAAGGGCACAGCAGTATCAAGCAGTATCTTCCAAAAAAACCTATAAAAAGATGATACAAAGTATGGATGTTTGCTGATAAATGTGGTTATTGTTACAGAGTTCAAATATACACTGGTAAAATTATGTCGTAAATATGTCATAAATACCCTCACTTCTGAACTAGATGGTAAGAAGCACCGGATTTATTTTGACAATTACTTCACTAGTGTCAATCTAATGGAAACTCTGTTATGTAGAAAAATCTATGCTTGTGGTATAATAAAAAAAACCAGAAAATATTTACCGCCATTTAGAAAAATTATGAAAACACGAGGGGAATTCAAAACTTTCATAAGCAATACTGCGGTAATTAACTTCAAATGGATGGACAACAAAGAAGTACATATTTTTTTGACTTTTCATTCAAATGATCCATACTAAACCACCATGGTGCAAAGAAAAATCAATGAGGGGGTGAAAATACCCATAACTTCTTCACCTTCAACATGACTTCTGTGGATAATTTGATCAACTAATGTCAAACTACAACCTTGATCACCACAGCAAGAAATGGTGGCATCGTATATTTTTTTAATTTTCTTGATGCAGCTGTTGTCAATTCTTATATTTTATTTAAACATTCTATTGATATGCCATTGAAAACTTTCAAAGGAGAATGTGCTGAAGGGTTTGTAGCTGAAACGTTTGTGGATAAAAATCCACCAACTGCATCTAAACCCAGATTATCATCACCACTACAAATGAGAGCATCAAAGCCAACAGTTTCTTTAGAAAAATTCAAAGAACCAGCTCAAAAAACCAGCCAATACGTACTACATGAAGACATTGTGTACTTTGCAGCACAAAGAAACAAGAATTTTGCACATCATGGTTATGTTCTGTATCTGAAGTCCCACTGTGCCTTGGTAAAAAAATGCGTTTTAATAGATACCATTCATAGTCCCATGTTATTAATAATAATTATTATTATTCATTGGTAATTATTAATTTAGTATTGGCTAGTGTGCTTGCATAATATGCTAGTGCACTGGTAGGTATTTCTGTGTGTGTCTGGGCTTTATTTGGTTCTTATGTACTGCTAGGTGAGTGTGAGACCTCCACTCACCTGGCAATGATAAAGCCTTTAATGAGTGTCTCCTGTGGGGTAGGACAGCACCCCCCCACAGGTAGCCCTGCTACTATTGCTGTGGGTTCAGGACATCTGACTGGGGTGCCCCCAGTCAGAGTTGTCTCAAAACATAAAGGAGTTAACCTCAGATTAGGGACTTGGAATGTGGGGACCCTTACAGGGAAAACAGGGGAATTAGTTGACACCCTCAGGCACAGGCAGATTGGCATTGCATTTCTACAGGAAACTAAATGGAGGGGAAATAGATCACGGATGCTGGGGGAAGGATACAAACTTATTTATACAGGCAGTGAAGAAGGGCGAAATGGGGTGGGCATTGTATTGAGTAGGGAGTTGCAGCAGGGGACCACCTCAGTCACAAGAGTTAGCAGTAGGATAATGTTAGTCACAGTAGTTTGGCAGGGTATAGGGCTACATCTCATAAGTGCCTATGCCCCCCAAGCAGGCCTGGGTGACACAGCTAAAGCAGATTTTTGGAGTGACTTTGATGAAGTAGTACAGTCAGTAAACAGCAGAATTAGACAGGGCAAGGGAAATGAGCACTTAGTTATTGGGGGTGACTTTAATGCCCATGTGGGTAGGAATGGTTCAGGGTATGAGGAGGTACATGGAGGGTGGGGGTATGGCATGATCAACCCTGAGGGGCAGAAGGTCCTTGAGACAGCAAGAGCACATGGCCTTGCATTGGCCAATACATGGTTCAAGAAGAGGGAAAAGCACTTAATCACTTTCCAGTCACCACAAGGGAGGTCCCAGATAGACTTTTTCATGGTGAGGAAGCAGCACAAGGCAGAGATTCAGGACTGCTGGGTGCTACACAGTGAGGATTTTCAGAAGGACAGTGGCCATAAGCTGCTTATGATGGAATTACAAATGGAGAGGACAGTTAGGCAACATACCTGGAAGGGAGAATCAGTTGTTAGGTGGTGGAAGTTGCCCACCAAGGCAGTGGAATTCCAGCAGGAGGTTCTCAGTCAGGTTGACTGGGACTGTGATGGGTCAGCCAATGCCATGTGGGACAGGGTTGCTAGGAAGATTAGGCAGTGTGGAGAGGCACTGTTAGGTTGGGGCAGAATAGGAGGAAGTTATCAGGGTAGGCAGACATGGTGGTGGAATGAGGAGGTGGAAGCTGCCATCAAACTAAAGAAGGTAGCTTTCCATAGGTGGAGGGAAATAGGAGATCAGGTTTCAAAGATGAACTATGTCCAGGCAAAGAAAAATTCCAGGAGGACCATTGCCCTGGCCAAATACCAGAAGTATGAGGCCTTATATGAAAAGTTGGGGACAAGGGAAGGGGAGAATGCAGTTTTTAGACTGGCTAAGACCCGGGATAGAATGAGTAAGGATGTTACCAGGGCTATAACGGTCAAGGATACCAATGGTAGGGTCCTGTTCCAGCCAGCAGAGGTAATCAAAAGGTGGGAGGAATACTACCATGGCCTCTTAAATGCAGCCACCTGTGCTACAGTCACAGAAGGCAACCCAATCACTCCTCAGGCAGTGGATAGGGTGAGTGAGGCTGAAATTGTCAGAGCCCTTCGAAAAATGAAAGGTCACAAAGCTGTTGGCCCAGATAAGATTCCTATGGATGTTTGGCATACCCTGGGGGCCACAGGAATTACATGGCTAGGGAAGTTATTTAATAAGTTAGCAAATGGTGATAGGATGCCATCTGCATGGAGAGAGAGTTGGATAGTTCCATTGTTCAAGGGCAAAGGTGATGCACAGGACTGTGGAAACTATAGAGGCATAAAGCTAATGAGCCATTCTATGAAGCTGTGGGAGCGTGTCATAGAATGTCGCCTCAGAGACCAAACAAATGTCCGGGGAAACCAATTTGGGTTTATGCCTGGTAGGTCCACCATGGAACCAATCTTTATTCTACGACAGGTGATAGAGAAGCATAGAGCAGCAAAAAAGGACCTCCATGCAGTATTTGTTGACTTGGAGAAGGCCTATGATAGTGTCCCTAGACAGGTACTGTGGAGTGTTTTAAGAAAGAAAGGGGTAGATGAGGGCCATATTAGGATAGTGCAGGATATGTATGAGGGTTCCATTGCTAGAGTTAGGACAGCATGGGGAAACACTCCTGCTTTCAATGTGCAGGTGGATGTGCATCAAGGGTCAGCACTTAGTCCATATCTCTTCACTTTAGTAATGGATGAGCTGCTGACGGGAGTGGGAGAATGGGCGAATCAGTGCCTGGTGTTTGCCGATGATGTAGGGAGGGTGGAGGAGTCCAAAGAGGATGCGCAAAATGGCCTACAAGACCTTAAGTCAGCAGTGGAAAGAGGGGGCCTTAAGGTGAACATGAAGAAGACTGAGTACTTAGCTTTCAATTTCAGTGACCAGGGGCAAGGGGGAGAGATTCGATGTGGGGGAGAGGGAATTCCAGCAGTGCAAGAATTTCGTTATTTAGGATCAGTCTTCCAGAGCAATGGGGAAATAGATTCTGATGTGACCCATAGAATTAATGCAGGATGGCTGAAGTGGAGGCTGGCAAGTGGGGTTCTGTGCGACCGCCAGGTCCCAGTTAAGTTGAAGGGTAAGGTATACAGAACCGTCGTTAGGCCCGCTATGCTATATGGCTCAGAGTGCTGGGCAGTTAGGAAGAACCATGAAAAGCAAATGCAAGTGGCTGAGATGCGAATGCTGCGCTAAATGTGTGGGGTGTCAAGATATGACAGAATTAGAAACGATTACGTTAGAGGTAGCTTGGGGGTGGGAGATATTGCAGAGAAGATGAGAGAGAGTAGGTTAAGGTGGTATGGGCATGTGATGAGGAGGGGAGAGGAGGAGCTTACTAGGTCCATTGTGGGCCTGCAGGTAATTGGGGGCACCAGGGGTAGGGGAAGACCAAAACGGACGTGGGAGCAGGTGGTGCAGAGGGACATGGAGGTGTGTGGGGTGGGGCGGGACTTGGTTGGGAATAGGCGGGAGTGGAGGATTAGAACCCACAGACCCGACCCTGCCTCAGGCGGGAGAAGGGTGAGATGATGATGAAGTCCCATGTGACACAGTGGGACTGTATATGTCCCACCCATTAATTGCATAATTATAGATATTTTTTATTTTTATGATTTCTTTTTTCGATATGTATGAGTGAGGGAGTGAAGTCAAACTACATTTTCATTGGAAAATAAAATATTTCTTCAATACCACTAGGATTTCACAATTCTGTGAGGCCCAATTAATGCATTGAATGTTTTTCATTATATTTATTCATTATGCAACCAAATTACAGATAAAAGCAACTCCTAACCTTTTTCCCGCCTATGGCAGGGTCGGGTACCCATTTGTACCTCTGAATGGACACAGGGTGATATATTGGACATAGTTTTTTTCTGCAGCCGGTTGCCGGCCAAAGCTGCACCCCTACGCTTATTTATCGTTGGTCTAGTGTTCGTTGGGGAATGCTACCGACGCCAGGGGGCGAGCTCCTACACCTGGAAATTTTGCCTCATCTACCCGTTGCATAGTAGAGAGGGTTCTTTTACATGCAAGCGCCATCGTACACCCACACGGAACCTTGGTTTTACTTCTCATCCAAAAGAAGGCACACTCACGGCTTCTCTCTCGCCCGAAAGAAGCCGACCCACCATGGTCCAGTATCGAACCTAGAACTACTGGCATAGTTGCCGAGTGAGCTAACCACTACACCACCACGGCAGGTTACCAAATTACAGATGTAAATGCCATTTTTATTCAGGTGTCCGGATACTTTCTGCACTGACTGTAAATCTCCCAAAATGTTGAGACCCAACTACTGCAATAATGTGCACTTTTTCAACAACACAGCATTTATTTGCCCCTTCCCCCTTAGAAAAATAAAATGATTGCATTTAGCAATTAAAAGTTACTATAAACAATAGTCTGGTTTCTTGTTGGACTTTACTTTTGTCTCCCCTATTGTTACTAGTAGTCTATTATATCCACAATTTACAGGACAGTGCTGTAAATACCTTTGGAAACAGGATTGCATTTTAAAACAGGAAAATTTCTGTAAATTTACTGAAATTTTTAACAGTGTATGTAATGGGTAGATGAGGCCAAATTCCCAGGTGTAGGAGCTCAATGGAGTTCTCCAATCAACAGTAGGCAAGCGAAAAGTAAGCATAGGGGTTGCGTTGTTTGTTTGTTTGTTGGAGTTTAAGGTCCCGTCAACTACGAGGTCATTAGAGACCCCACTGTATAGTTCTAATGCATATTCTGCACAGACACTACACTAATGCGACGATTATTGGGTATTAGCAGTACCCAGCTTTCCCGAGCGACCACCCATGTCAGTACTAACTGGGCTTGCGTTGCTTAACTTCAGTGATCAGACAAGAACTGGTGTGTCCAACGCAACTCGCCGCTCCCCATAGGGGTTGCAGGGGGCTGCTTATTGCGTTGGACATGCTGAGCATGGCCGAGGATGGCCGCTTGACAAAACTGGGTACCCCTATGCAGTGGGCGGGGCTCTATTAACACTATAGTTGAAAGGCCCTAAAAAACCAATGAAACAAGACAAAAATAAGGGTTGCAGTTTTGGTTGGCAGCTGGCTGTGTGAAAATAAAGATCCGATATAATGCCCATGTTCTGATGGACAACGATGTATACCCGACTGTGCCATAGGCAGGAAAAGGATTAGTGGTTGTGTTGGCTTGTCTACATGCAACATGTCGGTCAGCAACATTTTCCAGGTTTAGGGGCACCCCTTCTGGCATCAGTGGAGTGCTCCAACTAACAGTACACCGACTCTAAATAAGCATAGGAGTTGCAGCATTAAGTCTGTAGCCGGCTCGTTAAACTACTCTCTAATAGTGCTGATGTGTCCCTGTGAGACAAAAGTGGGTGCCCGATCTTGGCATAGGCGGAAAAGGGGTTATTAGTTGTTGCAAGACCTGGATCATACAGAATCGTAGAGCGGCTGTGACACACCAGTTCTCGTCTGATCACTGACGTTAAGCTACGCAACCCCAGATAGCACTGGCCTAGGTGACCGCTTGGGAACACAGGGTCCTGGTAACAGTAGCGTAGCGTGGGGGGGCCAGGGGGGGCGGCAGCCTCGGGCGCAAAATTTTAAAGGTTGAAAAAATTTTCCAACAAAAAATAAGAAATATAAAATTAGCGAGCCACATCGTTCACATTTTGTGATTTCATATTCCTATTCCCAATCTCATTGTGAAAAGTGGTCAGTGCTTGTGGCGTCCACAAATCACACGTGGGTGACAAAAGTATCTTCTTAAAGTACAAAGTTACCTGTATTTTTCTAACTAACCAGAGCAGCTCCTCCTCCCCTCTTCTCATGATGTGTTCATACCACCTCAGCCTATTCTCCCTCAATTTTTTTAACGTCCACCACCCCAGGCTACCTCTAATATAGGCATTCTTAATTCTATGCCACTCATGTACCATATCACATCATTTTGCATTTCGGAAACTTGCATTCTATTGACGTGGCTCTTCCTTACTGCCCAACGCTTCAGCCACCCCCTTGCCCATTGATTCTACGGGTCACATCCAAGTCTATCTCCCCATTGCTTTGGAACGTTGATCATAAGTGCTTTATCTCTTGCACCTTTTTCACCAGTTCGCCCCTCGCACATACGTCACTATTATTGTCCTTCCCAACTGAAAGCTAAATACTCTGTCTTCGTCATGTTCATCTTTAGCCCTCCCTTTTCTATACCTCCTCTAATATCATTTAGCCCCTTCTCTATCTGTTCTATGCTGTCGCTAACTTTTCCAATATCGAGGGCAAATGCCAAGCACTGAGGGGGCCCAATCTCTTACCCCCCCTAAGCAGTTCATTTTATTGATGTGGTTATTCCTCACTATCCAACACACTGACCCATACAGCATAGCTGAGCTAACCACTGCCCTGTAGAACTTCCGTTTTAACTTGATTGGGACCCTCCTATAACACAGTACTCTGATTGCCTGTCTCCACTTCAGCCACCTCCATTGATTCTATGTTTCACATCCAAGTCTCTCTACCCACTGCTTTGGAACGTTGATCATAAGTACTTTACCTCTTGCACCTTTTTCTCAAGTTCTCCCCTTTGAACGTACGTCACTGTTATTTTCCTGTGCTTCCCAATTGAACGCTAAATACTCTGTCTTCGCAATGTTCATCTTTAACCCTCCCTTTTCTATCTCTCCTCTAATATCGTTTGGTCCTTTCACTATCTGTTCTCTGCTGTCACTAGCTTTTCAGATATCGCTGGAAAATGCCAAGCACTGAGGGGTCCAATCTCCTATCCCTGTAAGTAGTTCGTCCAAAACCAGAATGAAAAGGTATGGACGAAGTGCCAAAGCTTGGTGCACCCCAACTGTCACTGGAAAGTCCCTGGTATTCCCCCAAGGTATCCTTACCCTGGCCGCGAAGCCCTCGTACATTTTATGGACGATTCGAATAGACACTTCTTCTACTCCCCTTTTTTGTAATACATCCCAAACTACCTGTCGTTGGACACTGTTATAGGCCTTCTGCAGGTTAATAAAGATAGCATAGAGATCTTTTTGCCGCCCTATACTTTTCTATCATCTGCTTCGGAATGAAGATTGGCTCTATTGTGGACCTACCTGGCCTAAACCCAAACTGATTTCCATGGACACTAGTTCTATCCCAGAGGTGGCGTTCCATTAATATCTCCCAGAGCTTCGTGGAGTGGCTCATTAGCTTTATACCCATAGATACCACAATCTTGGACATTTTCTTTGCCCTTGAAGAGTGATACTATCCAACTCTCATGTCATGCATATGGCATTCCATCTCCAGAAGCTAACCTTTCTGAAAAGTCTCCCTAGACACATGATGCCTGTCCTTCCTAGGCTACACCACACTTCAATTGGGATTCTATCAGGGCCTACAGATTTTCAGCCTTTTATCTTCCTAAGTGCCCTGGATACTTCTTCCTCTGTTACGCCATCCGTAACCCCTGTCGATGCAGGATTTGTGGCAAAGTCCTCCTCTCCCTCTGAAGTATTGAAGAGGTTTTGGAAGTACTCCATGGGGAGTGGCGAACTGCATTGGACAACCGAGTTCTTGTCAGATCACTGAAGTTAAGCAGTGCAACCCCAGGTAGTACTGACATGGGTGGCCGCTTGGGAAAACTGGGTATTGCTAATACCCAAAAATCGTCACATTAGTGTAGTGTCTGTGCAGTCTCTGCATAAGAACTATGCTGTGGATGGGGTTCCAATGACCGTTGTAGTTGAAGAGCCCTAAAACACCAACATACAACAAAAATCGAAGTACTCCTCCCACCTTCTCTTTATCTCTGATGCAGAAATCAATACCCTACCTTCGCTATCCTTCACTGTTATGGCTCAGGGTATGTCTGTAGCTGCCCTATCTCTAGCTTTGGCAAGCTTGAAGACCTCTCTCTTCTTCCTTTGTTTCTAACTGCTCATAGAGGGCCTCACACTTCTGGTGCCTGGCCAGGGCAATGATCCTCCTAGCGGTGGTCTTGAACTGCCTACAGTATATTGTATCTTAGACTCCTGGTCCCCTAACTCCCGCCACCTGTGGAAAGCAGCCTTCTTTTGCTTGATAGCTGCTTCTACCTCATTCTACCTGCTCTAACCAGTCAGTTCCAAGAATTTAATTTTTATCAATAAATAAGATCATTATTAAGTTAATAAATGGTGTTTCTACCTAGATAGTTTAAGTTTGACTGACGAGTTTGTTAGGGGCCCCATAAGTTAGGGGGCGCCAATTTTTGCGTTGCCCCGGGCGCTTGCAACCCACGCTACGCCACCGCCTGGTAATACCAAAAACTGTCATAACTGCATAGTGTTTGTGCAGGCTCTGCATCATAGGGATCAAATGGTCATTGTAGATTAAGAGTCCTGAAACACCATCAAACGGAAACGTGTGCCCCCTTTGCACACATTTTAGGGACGGCTCTGCCTGCCATGCACGTTACTTCTACACCACCTATACTTGTTCTCAGAAACCACTCACAGCAATTTCTAGTATTGGTTCATCTTCTTCGATGTCCATCTGTGCCACTTTTCCTAAAACTTGCTCATATAAGTGCCCCTGGATACCTTTTGGGTCTGCTACTTTAATGTTGATATGTTGACTCGTAATTTGTTCACCTTTCTTTATTGGTCTTGCCGCAACGATGGACTTTCCAAGCTGAAAATAATTTGATGATAAAATTTAGATAACGGTAGTATAAGTCTCCTGTGATGGATTAGCGACTGCGTGCTTGTTGCAGGTTCGATCCCTGGCTGAGATAGACAACTCGTTTTGGACCAGATGAATCTTCCAGTGAGCATCTTCCATTGGATGAGAAATAAAGCCATGGTCCCGTGTGGTCAACCAACACGCAAACGAACCCTTTCTATGTGGCGGAAACTAGACGAGTGGAATTGGCAGCTAATAACCACTTTTCCGACCTATGGCAGGATCGGGTAACTATTTTTGCCGTTTTAGGGACTCATGGGCGATCTGTTGGACGGTATTTTTGCGTAGTCGGCTACCCAACCGCCTTGGTGGCGCAGTGGGTAGTACGCTCGGTAACTGCTCCAGTAGTTTTAGGTTCGATACTGGACCGAGGTGGGTTGGCTTCTTTCAGGCGAGAGAAGCCCCGAGTGCACCCTCTTTCGGATGAGAAGTAAAACCGAGATCCCGCGTGGCTACGAGGGCATTTGCACGTTAAAGAACCCTCTCTACTACACGACGGGTAGGTGCCGCAATCAATGTTCCCTCTAAGCTGCGCGCGTGCGCGGCCGCACAATTGGGCCAGATGCCCCATGCACAGGGAATAGTTCCCCACGCACGGCGGAGTTAAGACTCCTCTCACTTAAAATCATATTTGGACATGAGACTTGGCTCCTTAGAGGGAACATTGGCCGCAATATTCCCTGGTGCAGGAGCTCGGTGGAGTGCCCCAAAGAACAGCAGACCGACGATAACTAAGCATAGGGGTTGCAGCTTTGGTCGGCAATCGGCTGTGGAAAAGCAACTGCAATACATCGCCATCGTCCGAAAGCTCCCAACCCACCTCGATCCAGTATCTTACCTGGAACCAGTAACGATTTATTGGAGCACCCATCCCCTGTGCCAATAAGGCGGATACATTGATAAAATAGACGAGAACATCTGCAAAATTTCTAGATGTAGGAACTCGCCCTCAGCCTAACGCGCGACAGTGAAGGAAAACTGCCCCAACCAAGGAAAGATGGAAGCGTTAAATAAGCAGTAGGGGTCTACGTCAATTTGGCACATGACAATTTGGCGTAGTCAATTTTGCGTACATACAAATTTGGCGTACATACCGATCTCTTGGGTGCCCAAATTTGTTCAAAATTGCAACGGTCATAGCAACATATTTCAACAGTCATAACAACAGTCACTGCAAGGTAATAGAACAATGAATGCCTACCATAACTGTGCTATAGGGCCCTAATGGCCTTTGAAGTCGATGGGCCCTAAAACACAAACAAACAAACCCAACTGTGTTATACGGGACCGTTGCAATGACTTTTATGACCACGCGCGGATCTAGGATGGGGTTTTTGGGGTTGCAACCCCCTATGCACATATAATCTTATATTTGCATAATATGTGACGTTTAGCTCAATCCCCCTGTATTAGCTCAACCCCCCCCCCCCCCGTATTAGCTCCCCCCCCCCCGACGAAAATCCTGGATCCGCCACTGGTTATGACAGTTGCAATTTTGAACAAATGTTTGCACCCATCAGAACGGTATGTACGCCAAATTGTCATACGCCAAATTACCATACGCCCAATTGTCATGCGCCAAATTGACGTGATCCCATGTTCCCAAGCAGTAGGTAGTTTTAGGTAAGTTGCCGGCGTGCTGTTGTTCCAGACTGGACACAAGGCAGGGACCCTGCAGAACTTGATATTTGTTGGGAGTGGCGGTATTGTGTTGTTGTTTTAGAGCCCTCAACTACATTCGTCATTAGGGCCCATTAGCAGTACCCAGTGTTCCCAAGCGGTCACCCATACTAGTTCTACCTAGACTTGCGTTGCATAACTTCGGTGGTCAGACGAGAATCAGTGTATGCGACGCAATGCGTCACTTTAAGCAACGCAATCCCAGCTAGTACTAGTATGGGTGGGTGACCTCTTGGGAACACTGGGTACTGCTATCTCGTCTGATCACTGAAGTTAAGCAACGCAACGCCAGCTAGTGCTAACATGGGTGGTCGCTTGGGAAAACAGGGTAGCGCTAATACGCAAAAATCGTTGCATCAGTGTAGCGTCTGTGCAGTCCCTGCATTTGAACTATGCAGTGGACGGGGCTCTAATGACCTTGTAGTTCAAGAGCCCTAAAACACCAACAAGCCAACCGAATAGATATTTGTTATGAATTTTGGAAAGCGTCAGATTGTCCATCTGGTTCAGCAGACTTTCCAGGTGTAGGAGCTCGCCTCCAGACCTCGATAGAGTACTATAATGAGAAATAGGCTGATGGCAAAGAAACATGAGGGTTGAAGCATTAGGTTGGCAGCCGGCTGCCTGTAAATACCATCTGACAGATCGCTCTTGCGTCTCAATGAGACAAAGATGGGTTACCGACCCTACCAAAGGTGGTGACTTGGTTTTGGCGGCCTCAGAGTGTCCACCAAAGAAGTGCAAGGCAAGAGGGCTAGCTCCGACACCACGGATTCGGTTCAAGCCCTGTAGAATAGCTCTATGTGAAAGTGGACATGGTAAACACCACATGAGATCATGGCTTAATTTTCCGTCCGACGGAGGGTGGCCTTGTTGCTTCCTCCTCTCCTCAGAGCAGGCAATGAAGCTTATTTGACCTGGGACCACAGGCGGCTCTTGTGGCAGATAAACCTAAGTGGCTGTATAGGACAGCAAATTCAGAGGTACTGTACTTCCCTGCTATGCAGTCTAGCTGTAATTCTAAATGTTCATAATCCTGGGGTTCCCAAACTTCTCAGATTGGTGGGACCTATTCTAAGCTTTCTCGGTGCACTCTCTTGCAGAGCCATAGCAATGCATTGGCAATGGGAAAAATTCCAAGGGTCCTCGCACAATTTAGAACTGCATTAAATTTAAAGGGGGAGGGCGGCGGCAATGTACCCACTTGCCTAGGGCGCTTGACACGCACAAGCCTGCGAACTTCATGTACAAGGCACACACTCACTTAACTACCACAGGCGCAGACATTTATGAGTAACTGTCACGCGAACAATTTACGGATTTGGACTGAGCGCAGTTCCCATGGGTCCCAAATTCACAGTGTCTTTGGAGGTAAGAACACTCGCCTTCAATTTATTCATAATCGAGTTGTAGTAATACAGTACTGTATCTGATCAAGGTGTCCACCCAGAAAAGCAGCATATCAACACCTTCCCAGAAAAACATCGTGACATTCTTTGAGATTTAACTTCTTAATTCAGTCAAATTCTGAAAATTATGTCTTCATTAATACTATAATCAGTTTTACCCTACATTAAATAGTTACCGTATTTTATTTTTTAATATCTAAAAATATTGTAAGTATAAGAATAAATGAGTAAATCAGAACGTTTTTCTCATTTCCTTTAAATTTATGAAATGGCGCTTATGATGTTTTACCAGGAAGTTGTCGACATACAGTATTGGCAAATGCTTTTAAACGTTCTTCACGTTTGTAACACGTTTTGCGTTTGAACAAATGTTTGCGAACAATTGTCGAGATGCGAGTACAGTAAAACCCCACTATAACGAATTTGTAGGGGATTGCAATCACATTCGTTATAGCAAGGAATTCATTACAACCAGGAACGCTGTTTTTAACCCCAGATAGCTAACCAGTAGTCTGTGATACTACCCCAAATATCAAGAAATTTTGGTTGTGGTAGTTCTGCAAAACATTTGGTTTCTAATCTTTGTCTACCTTCGTATTTACCCCAATGAAACATTTCTGCATGTCTTTCTTACTATTTTAATGCCCATTGATTTAGTTTTCTTACAGTTGGTATTCTCCCAGACTACTGGTTAGCTGTAATGACTGCCCTTAAGTATTGAAGGGCAATCAATTCTTGAGGAGCACAGGTTATTAGGTGTTGGAAACAGGAATTCATGTAGGAAGTAGATAGGCAAGTAGACTGGGATTTGGAAGAGACAGCTGATGCAGTGTGGGTCAGGTTTGCCAGAAAAATTAGAAAATTTGGGGAAGCCATTTTAGGTGAGGCTAGAGTAGAAGGTGCACTCCAGGGCAGGCAGACATAGTGGTGGAATAATGCAATAGAGGGAGCCACCAAAAAATAAAAGGCTGCATTCCATAGGTGGATGGAAATAGGAGACTATGATTCTAAAATATGCTACAGGCAGACCAAGGCCACAGCTAGGAGGATCATTTCTTTGGTCATACACCAGTAGTATGAGGTCCTCTATGATAGAGACAAAGGGGGAATGAAGGAAGAATGTAGCCTGGAGAAGACCAGAGATAGGGCGATTAAAGATTTACCCTGAGCCATAACAGTGAAGGATAGAAAAGGTAGAGTCCTGTGGGTAGAGTACTTCTCCAGTCTATCTAATTCCTGCAGAGGGAGAGGATATGGTAATAGTGGGGTGAATGGGGGATCATGGGGGAGATAGGCAGGTGTGTAGGGCTAGAACCTGCATACCCGACCCTGCCACAGGCGGGATAAGAGTATGGTGGCGATGATAATGATGATGAGAAAAGGAACGTTTCTAATATCATCAGCCATTTGTGCATTCTGCCCTAGTAAAATAAAAAGTATGACAAGGCATTCCTGTAAGTGGTGCTCAATTCAATATGTGGTGACCATTGAGTGGAAGTTTGTGTTAAATCCATAAATAAAAATTATTTATAAGGTCCATCATTCGTTATATCCAACCAAATTATCCAAACTTTTATAAATTTTCATCGTTATTACCAGGAAATTCGTTATATCCAATTCATTATATCCGATATTTTTAATATACAAACTCCTATCCTTTTGCCGGGACCTTGGAAACCATTCGTAACATCCAGGAATTCGTTACATCCGAGATCGTTATAGCAGGGTTTTACTGTATTTGCATTGAATCCTGCTATAGTGATTAATGCCAGAGTACAGTACCATGGCAGACATTTTGAAACATGAGAAAATTTCGACTAGAATGGAGATAAGGTCCTAAAACAGAATTTGGTTCTTTACCTTTTCATAACATGGAATTTCACATTCCATAAATCGCTTTTCAGCAATTCCAAATGCTTCTTCAACTCGTCGAATTTCAGTGACAAGACTTTGAAATTCATTTGGCTCCAACGAAGCTGCGTGATCACTACCCTTCCACGTCTTATCCAATGTAAAATGTCGTTCTACCACCTGTACAAATTCCAGATATTTATTTTCAATTTTAATAAGTATATTATTGTAAGCAACTGTTTTGGAATTACCTTAGCTCCTAGTGCAACAGCAGCGACAGAAATTGAAATTCCAGTCTCATGTCCAGAATATCCAATAGGTATACATGGAAATTCATTGAGAAATGTCTGCATCACAGAAACGTTAATTGTTATTACACAACTCAATATTGACATCATCAACAAAACAAAGAAAAGCAACTCCTAACCCTTTTCCCGCCTATAGCAGGGTCGGGTACCCATCTTTGCCCTCTGAAGGGACACAGGACGATATATTGGTCATAGTTTTTACTGCAGCCGGTTGTCGTCAAAAGCTGCACCCCTACGTTTATTTATCGTCAGTCTAGTGTTCGTTGGGGAATGCTACCAACGCCAGGGGGCGAGCTCGTACACCTGGGAATTTTGCCTCATCTACCCGTTGTGTAGTAGAGAGGGTTTTTTAACATATAAGTGCCACTGCCTCACTGCCTAACACTCATCCATATAGCACAGCTTGATTAACCACTGCCCTGAAAAACCTCCCTTTCAGCTTGATTGGGACCCTCCTATCACACAGGACACCACTTGCCTGCTTCCACTTCAACCATCCCCCACTGATTATATGGGTAACATCAGAGTCGATCTTCTCCTTGCTTTGGAACGTTGATCCTACAGTAGCCACATAAAGTTTGGAAAAGTCAGTAAATGTGTTACACAAAGGACAAATTATGTGGGAAAAACATCAAATTGATGTGTAAACATTTATTACATAATGTCTCATCAAAGAAATAGAAAGAATTTGGAATAAAACGGCACACTGTTTTAAAAACATAGGAATAGGATTTTTGCCCCACACAAAAAGTTTGGAAAAATGTTCTTCAATTGTCAAATTCGGTGGATTGGAATATTTGGTATTTATGCTAATGACAATATTATTACTAGGATTAAAGTTGATGGTTATTTAAACTGTATTTAAGTTGGCAACATAGTACAGTACTGACCAAAGTATTGTAAAATGCCTCCCACAAAAGAAAGTTCAATTGCAAAGCCACAGTGTGTAATGCAATTGAGAGAAGAAGGAATAACACAACAATTGCCCAGGCATTAAATATCTCAGTTTCAGCAGTTTGCAAAATTATTAAAAACAAATGGAGACTGGGACTGTTGAGGACAAATCAAGAAGTGGCTATCCAAAAGAGTTGACAGAAAGAGAAAAACGAGGGGTCACCTACAAATGATTGCAGCAATGGTCACATCAAGCATCCCATCGTTATCTGGGAAGGAAGTGAGTACACAAACAATTAGGAATGTACTCCACAGTACAGGAATTAAAGGGCGACGTCCCAGGAAAAAAACATTCATTAGTGAGGCCAACAGGGTGAAATGTCTTGAGTTGCCCATCAGTACAAGGACAAACCAATAGACTTTTGGAAAACTGTGATCTTCACTGATGAAAGCTCAACATTTTTAAGTCAAGAAGTATTGTCACCATATGGAGGAAAAAAGGAATGCTTTGGATCCTCCAAATGTCCTGAAGATTGTGAAGCATGGAGGTGGTGCAGTTGTGGTTTAGTGCTCCATTGCACACTCTGGGGTAGGAAATCCCCATTTCATCAATGGTAGCATGACAGCCAGGTCTTATATCAAGGTGTTGAACAGCAATATGAAAGGAAGTGCATTAAATTTGGGGCTTCAGGACACATTTATTTTCCAGCAGGATGAAGATCCTAAGCATTCTGCCAAACTAATTCAGGAGTGGGTCTTCAACAATGTTCGCCATCAGCTCAAAACACCAACCCAATCACCAGACCTTAACCCCATTGAATACCTGTGGCATCTTTTCGACCAAAACATCAGGAAGCAGAGCATTACTGGTAAAGACAGTCTTGTTGCTGTACTGAAGGATGAATGGATAAAATCACTGCAGAATCCACTAAATGTTTAGTGGAATCGATGCCCCGATGCTTACAGGCTGTCATTGCAGCAAAAGGCATGCACACAAAATATTAATTTTTATTTTAAGTTAAAAAAACGTTAAAAACAGCTGATTTTTCCAAACCTTTTGTGAGGGGCACATTTAATGTTTTGACAGTCTTAAAACATTGTTACATTTCACTCTGATTTCTTTTTACTTTACATATAAGACAATATGTAATAAATGTTTACACATCAATTTGATGTTTTTCCCACATAATTTATCCTTTGTGTAACACATTCACTGACTTTTCCAAACTTTATGTGGCAATGGTAAGTATTTTATGTCTTGCATCTTTTTTGCCAGTTTGCTGCTAGAAAGTATGTCACCATTATTTTCCTGTCCTTCCCAATTGAAAGCTAAATACTCTGTCTTCTTCATGTTTATCTTTGATAAGATTATGTAAGGTATTCAAGGAAATATTAAAGAATGCAATGCAAAGGTCAACCACTCTGTATATACAGTATAACCTCCCTAACCTGACCAGTCAGGGTTCTAAGCAAAACTGGTCAACATACAGAGGTGGTCAACATCTGGAGGTCACATAAAATTATAAATGTACATTTGTACATACAGTATTTAATAAAAGAACAGATCAGAAGAAGATGTGCATACAGTATAAATAACATAATTTAGGTATAGTATCTATGTAAAAATATTGTGAGCATTAACATGGATATACAGTATATTATGAGAATTTAAAGAAATCTGTTATTGCATGCCTCATGCACTTCCTTGATTTCTTTCTGAAGATCAAACGCCTTTTCTAGTAAACTTCCAGAGGTGGCTGCTGCAAAGCACACTATTTCTTTAATATAGAGTGATGCTTGTTGAACAATCACATTTTGTAAATTCTCTTGTTCTTCCTTGGATTCCTCACTCTCTTCCTCTGTTTCTTGTGAACTGATTACAGAAAGCAGTATGCTCTTACTATCACTACCAAGGGTCTCATGAAGCTACACACTGTTCTCATATTGCATCATTTTGTTAACACTGACCAACTCCATGTTCAATAGTTGTTCATCATCAGGAACGATATTCACTTTGGCAAAGTCACTGCTGTCCATCAGCACACAACACTTTTAAAAGCATTTAGCAACGGTGATCTTGGAAATGCATTGCCAGGCTGATGCAACCCACCAAATGCAGTCTAGAATAGTGATCAACTTACTAAACTCCATGGCCTTTTGGCAATCTTCAGCATTTGCAATAAACATGTTGAGCAATTGCTGGCAGTAATGGGGCATCTTTGGTTGGATTATCCCTCAATCAAGAGGTGGCACCTCGGATGTTAAATTAGGGGGTAGATGCAGCAACCAAACATTTTGTAGCTCGATGAGTCCATGACTAGTAGCATTGTCTACCAAAATGACAGTTTTCTGGTGCTTGCACTTCATGGCTGCATTTACACTTTTCACCCACTCCAAAAAAAAAAAAAATAGAACTCATTATCCATGCTTTTTTGTTGAAGTAGTATTGCACTGGAAGGCTTTTTTGGATTTACATTGTTTTGCTTGAATGCTCTAGGACGTTCAGCATGACCAATGACTAGAGGTTGTAGTTTTTTTGCTCATAGTGTTACAACAGAGAAGCACAGTTATGCATTCCTTAGCTTGTTTGCTACCTTTGTACCAATCGCCTTTCTGAACAAGGGAACATATTGGAAGCTGTCTGCAAAACATGGCCATTTCATCACCATTGAAAATATTATCTCTCAGACTGTAATCTGCAATCAATGTAGACAGCTTTGATTTCCAGTCATCAGCAGCAACAAGATTCATGTCAGCTGACTCACCACTTAAAGAACAACATTGAATGTTATGCCACAGTTTGATCTTTTCCAGCCAACCATTGCTGGCAGTGAAATCTTCATATCCAAAGTGTTTGGGTGACTACTTTTGCTTTTTCCAGAAGCAGTGGGTCAGTTAAAGGAATGTTCTTGGATTGGCAACTTGAGGAAAACGAAAAAACTTTTTGATAGAAATCATTGGCCACAATCCTTTTCCTTCTTCTAGAACAATTTTCATTAAATGCCTTCAAAATTTTGTCACTTGCCTTGACGATATTCACCACTGTTGTTTTTGAAATTCCAAACTCTTCAGCTATCTTTCACTGAGATTTCCCTGCCTTTACTTGGTCCAGAACTTCCACCTTCCTTTCTATCATTAGCTCCACTATTTTTCACTTCGACAAAATGTTACCTATCGATGGTGAACTGCACAAATGATTTAAATGCAAACATTGAAAAATTGGATTAAATGTGGATTTAATTTGTCTGACAACTAAAGTACCGTATTATCTTGTGTATAATACACACCTGTGTATAATACACACCCCAAGTTTTAAGACTTAGTTAAAGAAAAATATTAATGCCCATGTATAATATGCAGGTTAAGTTTGCCAGTTCCCAATTATTTCAGATGAGGATTGTGAAGAATTTTTAGGCGTTTAATATCAGTATTGTTGGACATAACTGGACTTAGAATATTCATTTTTATTACAGGTCTTGTTAATTTTTTATAGTAGTACGCTAGTATTATTATATCTATGGTTACACTTGTATCTATGGTATGAAGGTAAATAAAGTGTGGATAGCTAAATATTATATTTATAAAACTAACTCAAAACAGCATCTAATAGAAGTTAAATGAGGTTAATAAGCAAACATGTCTCTTCTTGCTTTCAATGGACGATCCAGTATTCTTTATGTGTGTTTAGTCTTCTCTGATAATGGCTGAAATTTTTACACCTATGTATAATACGCACCCAGACTTTGCATCGAATTTTTCGGGAAAAGAAGTGCGTATTATACACGAGATAATACGGTATATTCTGCACATTTTTTCTAAGTGATTTTACAATTAACATTGTCCAGCACAAATAGTTTACACAGTAGCATAGATTACAGCACAACTACAAACTTAAAAATGCAGTTTTCTCAAAACACAAAATTTGCTCTTACAACTTTGTGTGGTTGGCCATTGATACACTCGTTCACTTCAACAACAAGATGGGTAGTGAAAAGGGCTGTTCCCCTATGAGTGTCTTGTAGATGAAAAGGGTTTTTCCCCTATGAGCAGCTGGTAGAGTGAACGTTGTACACAGCTGGCCGGTTGGAGCACAATTGTGTCAATATGGTCAACATAGTGAGGTGACCATGACTGTTATGCCAACTGCAGGTTGTCAGTGGTCGATATCCAGAGGTGGTCAACTTATGGAGTGCACCCATAATGGTATGCCTATGGGAGCTTTTTAATTCCAATGATTCATGGTGAAGATAAAGAGATGATAAACATATGGAGGTGGTTAACTTGGGAGGTTATACTGTATATGGCTTTGAAACAGTGGCGTCACTAGGGGGGTGCAGGGAGTGCGGGCCACACTGGGTGACACCACTTGCACCATGGGAAATGGGGTGACACCAAAGCAGAAGAAGTGGCTTTTTTCCAGAGAGGGGGGTTGAAATGCATTGTAAAGTCAGTATGTCTTCCTACTGAGCATGTTGTCTTGTGCTGTGAAGTAAAGTGCATCATGAACTTCTTTATGTGTGATACTGTTTGAATTATATGTACATGCCTGAAACAGTCTCTAACAATCTTTAGCCCTCTCATTTCTATCGCTCCTCTAACATAATTTAGGACCTTCTCTACTTGTTCTCTTCAGTCACTAAGTTGGCAAACTGAGGGGCCCATTCCCATACTCCCATCACCAGCTCATCCATAACAGGAATGAACAGGTATGGACTTAGGGCTGAACCTTAATGTACCCCAACCTTCCCTGGGAAGCGCCCAATATTTTCCCAAGGCAGGCCCACAGGCCTATCGGATGGGAAGTAAAGACATGGGCCCTTCTGGTATGTACTAGGTGAGTTGCACTTTAAACACCTTTGCTATATGAAGCATGTAGATTAGCAAAATTTCCAGGTGTGGGCCCTCAACCTCCCATAACTGATACACAAGGCTGAAGGCTGCTACTTGGGCTATTATCCTGTCATTAATTCTTTATTTACAACCCATAGGGTTTGGGACGCTGGCGACAGCCCACTGGAAAAGGCAAGTTAGCAAAGTAACTACTAACTCGTTTTCTTTCCTATGACGACATCACATACCCATCATTCTCCACTTTTTGTTTTGTTGACGTTATGGCCCTTCAACTTGAAGGTCATTATAGCTCCGTCCACTGCAGAGTTCTAATGCAGAGGCTGCACAGACACTACACTAATGTGATGATTATTGGGTATTAGCAGTACCCAGTTTTCCCAAACGGCCACCCATATTAGTACTAGCTATTGCTTAACTTCAGTGATCAGATGAGAACTGGTGTGACTAACGTAATAAGCTGCTTCCATCTTTGTCCCTCTGAATGGACACATGCAGGGCCGGTGTCACACGTCAAAGTGTCCGGCCGGAAACTTTGAGGTAATTAAGCACATGACCATTTTACCCGATTAGGATTTTTTGGTTCGTTGGTGTTTTAGGGCAAAATTGTTGCCAAAAACAAGTATTTTTATGAATAAACCATATTGTTGTAATGACGGAATTGCAACTTGAGTGTGGTGACGTTGAGGCCAGGCAGAAGGAAAGCAGAATTGAGATTTTTCTGTGTCTAGAAAAATGAGATTTGTACAAATGGAATATTCGTGGCTACACGAAATCATTCACAGAATCGATATGTATCTTGTTCGCGGGGAGAAGGGCGGGGGACCGAAAATAGAGATCATTGTAATGATATATACCAAAGACAATTCATCACCTTCCTCTTTCACCTCAATCGCTAGGTAATATTAATAACCTGGTAAAATGGAAAGCGTACACCAAAAATGGAAAAGCATTGCATCATCTACGACAGTGGTTCTCAATGCGTGTTCTGCAAACAAATTAAATGGAGAAATAAAGGCGTTGGAAGAAAATCGGTACAATTTAAAATAATTTTTGGATAGGATTGTAATCAGCAAACGACATAGTTGTTCGTTTTATTGTTATAAGAAGTGGTAGTAAGTGTAGAAAGTGTACAAGCTGACTTAAAGTTTGTGTTGAAATGTAAATGTTCCGTGCAAGTAAAATGTCGCAGTGTAGCGTTCCCTGGCTTCAAAAGGATTGAGAACCACTGATCTACGAGATGGTAAGTTAACATTTGATATAAATTACGCCTTGATTCCCGTTGTATATCTTCTCTGCAGTGCATATTTGCTATGCAGAAAAGAGACTAATTAGGGCAACAGCATTCGTATCTAAATGGTGGACACTTTGAGGTACTCAAACATTGCATCAAAGTGTCTGGCCGGACACTTTGAGGTAGACCCCGGACACTTTGACGCGTGACACTGGCTCGTGAGTTTCAGGCGCCCTAGGCAAGTGGGTCCATCGCCGCCGCCCCCATTGATTCTAATACAGTTCTAAATTGTCCAAGCGTCCCTCACGTGCTTGGCATTTGTCCTAATACCAACATTTAGAAACGACCCAACCAATCAGAGAAGTTTGGGAACCCCAGGACAATGAACATTTTAAATGACTGATAGATTGCATGGCAAGGAAGTACCTCTGAAATCTGCCGCCCTAGGCAACCGCCTAGGTTTGCCTGCCCCACGAGCCGCCTCTGGACACATGGGTCATCTATTGAACGGTATTTTTATGCAGCCGGCAGACGACCAAAGATTCAACCCTCATGCTTATTTATCGTCGGCCTACTATCCGTTGGGGCACTCCTCCCACTCCAGGAGGTCCTACACATGGAAATTTTGCCTCCTTTACCCGTTTCCTAGTAGAGGGAGTTCTTTGACGAACCAATGATATCACACACCAGGAAATTATGTAGAACTACGCAGGGACCACAGCTTTACTTCCGATCCGCCTGGAGGTGCACTCAGGACTTTTCTTCCGCCCGAAATTAGCCAACCTGGGGCCGCCAACGCAGTAATCGAGCACGCTACATCCCGCGTCTTCCAGATGGTATCATTTTCTAGGTTTTTTATATGATTTCAGTTAATTATGGTGTGCGTCAGAAGTTTCAGCTTCCATATTTGGTCGAAGTGGGTTGGCTTCTTGTTGGCGAGAGAGGTGCCTAGTGCGCAATCCGTGGGATGGGAAGTAAAGTTTTCACCCCGTTCGGTGGTATGAGTATCTGTATTGATACTCAACCTAACAGGGAAGAGTCCCCATAGGAGGTTGAGGGGAAGGGGGAATGGTGGGTACATAGGGTAGTTGAAGTGAAGGAGGATTGGTTTGGGGTAATATAACCGTTAATTGTCAAACAATCCCATCTCACATATTAATATATTTCATTGGCGAATTAAAAGAACTGAATAACCGCTTCAGTTTATTCTTAAAGTTGTGATTGGTTAAAAGTAGGTCATAAATAGAGAGGTTATAACTATTGAATATCCTTTGAGCCACTTCGATAGGGTCACCTTTCCAATTTGTATGGGTGAATAGAAAGCTGAGTCTTCCATTTCTTGCAGGGACACGAAAACATAAACGTTCCAGTAGTTGAGGGCAATCGATTTTGCCTGTGTACAGTCGAAAAATTAACATCAACTTATGATAGAATAAGATTTTTTCAAGAGATAAATATTCAGTCTTGTAAGTTGTAGCACTTGGGACAATCACAGCAGATGGTTTCCCTCCAGCAGAAAATAGACGTTCATGAATTCCTCATTTGTTAAATGTGTTGCATGCATCCATCCATCCTTCACACCAGTTCTCGTCTGATCACTGAAGTTAAGCATTTTTGGATACTACCGGTACCCAGTCTTCCCAAGCGGCCACCTATGTTAGTACTAGCTGGGGTGTGTTGCACAACTCCCAATCAGACGAGAACTGGTGTGTACAACACGATAGGCCGCTCCCTCGAAATTTGGCAGAATTTTACCTTAATCACTAAAAGGTTGACATCCTTGGGATGTGCTGGATAAGCACTGGTGCACTGTAGAAAACATATATTTGGATTGATTGGATAAGCGATGTCGTAAACTTTCTTCATGGTGCTCATCGTTTGCATTCCTTGAAATAATAAAATAAATGTTAAATTCATGGGTTTTACGGAAGGTACTATCGATGGAAGTTTGGTGGAAGGTTCGGTTATTTGGCATCGGTTTCTCTACTGGTGGAAGTAAGTGACTAATGCTTGGGATAGAGGCCAATGATTACACTTGGGAATTTTGCACATATACGTAAATATTTTATCCTGGCAGGTCAGGTTGAAGAGATGTCCGGCCTCGGTGGCGCAGTGGGTAGCGCGCTCGGTCAGTGGTTCTAGGTTTCGATACTGGAACGAGGTGGGCTTACTGCTTTCGGGCGAGAGGAAAGCCGGATGTAGAAGGAGCGGCTTATTGCGTTCGCCACACCAGTTCTAATCTCATCCTGGTTAAACAACGCAACCCCAATTAGTACTGACATGGGTGGCAAAACTTGTTACCGCTAATACCCAAAAATCGTCGCATTAGTGTAGCGTCTGTGCAGTGTCTGCATTAAAATTACGCAGTGGACGGGGTTCTAATGACCTTGTAGTTGAAGGGCCCTAAAACACCAACGAACGAGGTAAAATTTCCAGATGTAGAAGCTTGCCCCCTTGCGTCGGTGGAGTGCCCCAACGTACAGTACACCGGCGATAAATAAGCGTAAGAGATGCAGCTTTGGTCGGCAGCCGGCTGCATGAAAATATCATCCAACAGATCGCCCATGTGTCCATCTAGATCAGCGATTCTCTACCAGTGTGCTGCGGCACTTTAGTGTGCCGCGAGATTCAAGAAATGTGCCGCCATTGTGAATATCCATGCATAAGAGACGTCAGACAAGTAGTTCAATGGGTTCTGCCTTCCTAGGAAGTATTAGCTGAACCAGTGAGCATGAATATTAGTTCTCACTACTGGCTAACAAAGCTATGTAGTAGTTTAGTCTGCTAGTCACCCGATTGATGTGTCCATAGGGCTACTGTAGATTACAAGCAACTTCTAACCATCTTTCCACCTTTGGCAGGGTCGGGTATCCACCTTGTAGGGTGCCTTGACCAGTGAATGAACAACCCCCAGTAAATGAATACTGGTGAAATATTAAGGACTTTGGAGCTATTTCATAGATGATTTCTTGATCTCTAGTTCTGTTGAATCATAACAGATGGGTTCCAGTTCTCAATTGTACCCTTGCATGACCTTTATAGGGACGCTGTCTTTGAAACTAACAGTCGGTTGCTAGTTGCAGTAAAGTATAGAGGTGAGTGCTTTTTCTAAATATCTTTCTATATAATTCTGCAGTACTTTTAGTAACTTTATTTGTGTTTTCCCATTTTATTTAAGTTAAACGTATGCCTTTATATAAACACGTTAAATTTTATTAAGAAAAAATTGTGAATTGCTATATTTCACACGTGTTCATAGATTCAATGGAAAAAATTACAAATGCCAATGAATGAGTTCATTTATTGGAAATCATGAATACCCTTTAGTTTACAAATTCTTGGCTATTTATCTCTTAAAACCATAATTTGTAACCTATAAATTTCAATAACACAGGTTAAAGACATTTGCTACCATAAGATGAACAGGGCACAACAATAATGTTCAGTTACAGTGAAACCTTGATTTGCAAGTAACTTGATCTACGAGTGATTCGCAAGACAAGTAATATGTTTTAATAAATTTCAACTTGATTAACGAGTGATGTCTTGCAATACGAGCAGTCCTGCTGAAACGAATTTTTTCTGCCATGTATTGCATTGTATTTTACTATATATATTTATTTTTTTGCGTTCCATTACATACTTTAAAAGTTAAGAAATCAAGAATTTGCCACATTCATTCACTTGAGTAGTTAGTGTTAGAGCTTGCCAGCAGTATGCGACTAGGATAAGGTGAACATTCATCATCATCATCTCATCCATCTCCCACCTGAGGCAGGGTCGGCTCTGCAGGTTCTAATCCTCCACTCCCACCTATCCCCCACCAAGTCCTCCTCCACCCTGCATGCCTCCATGTCCCTCTGTGCCACCTGCTCTCACGTCTGTTTTGGTCATCTTCTACCTCTGGTGCTCCCAATTACCTGCAGTCCCACAATGGACCTAATAAGCTCCTCCTCTCCCCTCCTCATTACATGCCCATACCACCTCATCATTTCAGCAATATCTCCCACCCCAACCTACCTCTAACATAATCGTTTCTAATTCTGTCGGATCTTGACACCTCACACTTGTAGTGTGGCATTCGCATCTCAGCCACTTGCATTTGCTTTTCATGGTTCTTCCTAAATGCCCAACACTCTGAGCCATATAGCATAGCGGACCTAACGACGGTTCTGTATACCTTGCCCTTCAACTTTATTGGAACCCGGCGGTCGCACAGGACCCCACTTGCCTACCTCCACCTCAGCCGTCCTGCATTAATTCTGTGGGTCACATCAGAATCTATTTCCCTGCTGCTCTGGAAAACTGATCCTAACTAACTGATTAAAAGAATCACTTTTTTGTTTTGTGTCCAAATGTAGTGACTGTTCGCTATCACCCCTTCTCTTCTCTCTTGTCTCCCTCACATCGACACGATTCTTTCTGAAGGCAAAGTGTATTGTTTTATGTATTTTTAATTTATACTGTATTTTGTATTAATCATTTTTATATGAAAATTTTTGGGTTGTAGAACGAATCACCTAAGTTTCCATTACTTCTTATGGGGAAATTCGCTTTGATATACGAGTGCTTAGGAGTACAAGCACCTTTCTGGAACGAATTGTGCTCGCAAATCGAGGTTCCACTGTACTGGCTGATACTTGAACTTTTTTAACCAGTGAATGAATTGTATTCTTCTTGTTTAATGTATGTATTAAATTTTATAAAAAAAAACATCAGTAGCAATAATGAAACCATATTGAAAGACAATAATAAACCTATTCCACTGTTATTGTTGTAGATGTCCAGCAAAAGAAAGAATAACCCAGAAGGGAGTGGAACTGGTAAAACCTAAAAATGCTTCAGATATACTGAAGAAGCAGTTGTCAAGGCAGTTGGAGAGATCAAGGCTGGCACCATTTCATTAAATCAAGCATCACATGAATATTGCATTCCAAAGTCAACTTTGTCTAATAAGGTTAATAATAAACTCCCAATGGGTAGAAAAATGGGACCCTCAACAACCCTTACAAAACAGGAAGAGGAAAATGTAACCAGTTGGATAGTTCAAAAGGCTTAGTTGGGATTCCCCTTGGCTGCAGATGATGTCAAAGATTTAATTAAAAACGTCCCACGGGAATGCCCACGAGCAAACCCTTTTAAAAATAACAGACTTGGAGAAAAATGGTTGTCATTGTTCCTAAACTGGCATCCTGAAATAAAAATTAGAAAGACAGAAGCTAGTGTTACAAAAGAAAGTATTGAACACTGGTTTACTGAATTGACTCAGTTCTTGGAAGCTAAATGATGTGTTGATATATTCAATGATCCTAGGGGAATCCTCAATAGTGATGAAACAGGGTGCCTCACTTGCCCTAAAACTGGTAAAGTATTAGGGCCCAAACATTTCAAAAATCTATATGAAATACATTCAGGAAATGATAAGGAATCTATAACTGTTCCATGCACATATTGTGCAGATGGTTCAGCATTGCCACCTAAGATTGTTTATCCTTATAAAAGAGTTCCTGCAGGAATAATAAGAAACATGCCAATAGGATGGATGTTTGGGAGATCCAACTCAGGGTGGATGGTGTCTGCCACTTTTTATGAATATGTTGGAAAGGTGTTGAAGCCATGGTTACAAAACAATGTGGCTTTTCCTGAAATATTGTTTTTGGATGGGCACAAAAGTCATCTAAGGCTACAGTTGACTAATTTATGTGCAAGAAATGAAATATTTGTTTACTGCTTGCCAACAAATCCAACTCACATTATAAAACCTTGTGATGTTAGCATATTTCATCCACTGAAAGTGCCTTGGAGAAATGTTGTTTGACAATTCAAACAACAGCACACTATTATCAATAAGAGTAATTTTGCAATTCTATTCAAAAATGCTTTTGATTCTGTAAGGAAGGAGGTCATACTTAGTGGTTTTTAGGGCATGTGGGCTTTACCCCTTGGATAAAGATGCCATAGATTACAGCAAGTGCATTTCTGAAAGGCTAATCAAAATTTGCCCCCAAAGGAGAGAAAACAGTTATGAAGAAAATAGTCAGCCTATAGTTTGTGAATATGTGACTACTAGAAATGTCATCCAGTTTATTATTAAAGAGGAAAAGCTAAAATCCTTTCACTCACACTTGAAAGAAGGGAAATGCATTGAAGGTGAGAATAAAAACGTATTTGAGCTGTGGAAAACGTTCTGGTTGATGACATCACACTGTAGTGCCAAGGAAGCCCTAAATACAGGTGAAATGCATGTAACGAGCATTCCTAGTCCTATACAAAGTGCCAAAGATTGTAGCACTTCTACATATGAATCTGTTGGTTTGGAGAGCAATGGGCATGAGCATTTTTTCAATGAAAGCATTGGTGCCAATGAACAGCTTGAGCAATTAGATGTTGGAAATATAACACAGCCATCAACCAGCTGGGATAAGGAGTCTGAGAAACTTAAAGAAAGCTGGAAAAAGAATTTAAAAATCCATGAAGACTTCAGTGATGCTGAAATGGCAACAAATAAAATAGGGACATCAAAAGTCAAAGTTCCTTATTGCATAACATTGCCTGAATGGAGAAAAGGAGAAAGATAAAGCAGAAAAAGAGATGTCCAAAATTGAAAGAATATGAGAGAGAGAAGAAAAGAAGAAAAACGAATCAAAATAAGGGAAGAAAAGTGCAAAAAATGTTTGAGAGTAAAACAATAGTGAAGAAATCCATATGTAAGAAAACCATAAAACCTATGGAAAAAACAAATCAGAATGTGGAATCAACAGTAGAGTCCAGAGTGTGAAGAAATTTATAAGGACCCACTTCAGGAAGATTGGATTGAATGCTCATCATGCCATTTATGGTGGCACGAGAACTGTTCAACTTACAGTGGGAATGGAAAATTCCTTTGTGAGAAATGCTATTAAATCATCTTTATAAGAGTGATTGTTTCAAAGTTTTGAAAAAGTTGATAGGTAAACCTTGTCATGATTTTGAAACAGTACCTATTGACCTAAGTTTGACTATTTTTTTCACAGATGTTTCTAGGCTGAGTAGGCCCTATTTTTGCAAGGTAGATAAGTAGTTATTTTGTTGTTGTTTCATATATTGAAACCTACCTCTGTTTTTCATTATTTTAAAATAAGCCTTTATATACTTTTAAAGACTTTTAATAAAGATTTTGCTCATTTAATTATGTTTGATGTTACATAGTATCTGATTTCTACAGAAAAATACCATGTTCATTTACTGAGTATCTGCTGTTCATTCACTCGATTTTGGTGTTCAACAACTGGTTATTTTGCATACCTTTGACTTAAATATCTTTTACACATTTTATTTGTATCAAATCTTACAAATGGTGCATACATCTATTTCTACACCAAATTACCCAGCAATTCAACCCATCACTTGCAACAAAATTGATTATGGAACCATAGAAAATTATTCTCGATCTCAGATAATCCAAATGCAAAGTGTTCATTCACTGGACAAGTCACCCTACCTCTGAATGGACACAAAGGCGATATATTGGACAATGCTTTCCCACAGCTAGTTGCCAAACAAAGCTGCAATCCCCCCTATGGTAATTTATCATTTTTCTACTGTTCATTGGGATATTCCACTGAAGCCAGTGGGTGAGCTCCCACATCTGGAAATTTTGCTCCCTCTCCCTGTTCTATAATAGTGAGGGTTCTTCCATTGTACACCACACGGGACCTCAGTTTTATTTCTCATCTGGAAGAAGGTGCACTCAGGACTTCTCTCTCGCCCATAAGAAGCCAACCCACCTTGGTTCAGTATTGAGCCAAAATCTACTGACACAGTTACCAAGCATTCTACCCACTGCACCATCAAGACGATTTTTTGCATAGGGTTAGGTTGTTACAGCAAGAGGCAGAGCTCGCATGAGGGGGTTCAGTGCGTTTGCTGAACCCAACCCCAGCCTTCAACCCTTCAGGCCAGTTTTGGTTGCTTTTTTGTTTTTTAGGGCCCTTCAACTACAAGGTCATTAGAGCCCCATCCACTGTGTAGCTCTAATGCTTATATTAGCATCATTGTTGCTTTTTTATTTTTAGAGATCAACCCATGTCAGCATCAAAAAAGAAATGTTGATTATTTGAAATATGGATTCATTGAGTCACCAACAAACAAGACACTGCCACTGTGCTTGATTTGCCAGAAGGTTTTCTCCAATGAAGCCATGAAACCTTCATGATTAGAAGAGCAATTCACCAGGATACATCCTGAGAGTAAAGATAAAAATTTATCTTACATTCAAATGTTAAGAAATCAGCATTTGAGACACCCAACCTTGGCCAATATGTTTTCAGCAGCATCAAAGGAAAATAGTGATGGGTTGCATGCCTCTTATAAAATTTCTTTACTGATTGCTAATCAGGAAAGCCACACACTATTGGTGAAGATTTCATACTGCCAGCTGTGAATGAGGTTTTGCAAACTGTGCTGCACAAGCCACCAGCTGACATTATTAAAAAATCCCACTGAGCAATAACACAGTGCAGATATGAATTGATGAAATGTCTGATAAAGTTGAATGTTCTCTAATTGATTTTTTTAAAGACTAATGACTTTTCTATACAACTTGATGAATCCACCTTACCAAGTAATGAATCTTTACTTTTAGCATATGTTCGCTTCATAAGGCATGAAAAATTATACCAAGAATTATTATTATCAAGAAATTAGACACAGATACTAAAGGGAAATCTATATTTGATGTATTTCAACAGTATTTTGAAGAGAAGGGTATACCTTTCAATAATATAATATCCATTGCTACTGATGGTGCTCCATCAATGGTTGGATGCTATCATGGGACGACTGCTTATTTGAAAGATGAGGTACCAAATTTAATAGCAGTGCATTGTGTGATACATCGACAATATCTGGTTGCAAAAAATCCTTAGTGATCATCTTCATCACTCCCTGCAGTATGTAATCTCAGCAGTAAACAAGATAAGAAGCAATGCTCATAATGATAGATTGTTTAGAAAACTTTGTGATGAAAATGATGAAGACTTCAATTGATTACTGTTGCATACAGAAGTTTGTTGGCTATCAAAGGGTACATGTCTAAAAAGATTTTTTGAACACTTTGACTCAATTATAAAGTTTTTTTGAAAATCAAAATGATGCTTTAAGAGAGAATTTGATGAGGTTTAAAAGTGATATAGCTCATTTAACAGACCTGTATAACAAATTTAATGAAATGGGATTATTTGAATTTTATCACAGCAAAGGGAACTATTTCTGCCTTTGTGTCAAAACTTGAACTTTACAAGCAAACTTTGGTATGAAGACAATTTTATCACTTTCCCAGTCTTTCCTCAGTGGAAATAAATGATGATGACATTCTCACTGATATGCAGCATTTGGATGTACTCAAAGAAGATTTTACTCATAGATTCCAGGATATTCTCAACATGATCCTCCCAGAATGGATTCTAAAACCTACTTCAAACATACAAATAGCAGATTTGCCATTACAGGAAGAATTAATAGAATTATCAACAAATGAAGAGTTGAAATTTAAATTAAAAAATGGAAATCATGAATTTTGGCTTCAAAAGGAAATTCCCATATTATATTCAGCCTTATGGGCTGTTGCTAGAAAGTTTTTCATAGCATTTCCATCATCATATTTAGCTGAAAGAGGATTTAGCATAGTTTGCAATTTGATAACAAAGAAAAGAAACAGGTTATGAATTGTGGAATGGGTGACTTGAGACTACTGATGACAAAAATGACACCAAACATTGAAAAAATAGTGTCATCACACCACATCCATATTGTTTTAAAATAATGTAAATGATATTAATATAATTGTAAATGATGATTTTTTAAATGTTAAACTTTTCAAATAAAATAGTTTGAAATATCTCTTGCTTGATCTTCAAATGCTAGTAGACAATATTTCACTCAAGGGGGGGCGGTAACCAGATCACTAATTGAAAAAGTGGGTGCTAGAACTAAAAAGGTTGGGAACCTATGAGCTAGATGATGGTCATATGTATCCCTTCTCGTGCAGCACTTGAAACTCTTGTCTAGCGATCTTCAGTTGAGCTGGATGAAGGCGTCTTGTCCAAGCATGGACTGGAGGACCTGGGGTGGTAACTATGTGGTGGCACACCTCATGAGAAACAGGAATTGAAAGTGGTCGTGGAACAGTAATATCCCTGTACTCATCAAGAAGTGGTTTATATTGGGTATCCAAGTCTGAAGCAATGCTCAACAGGGGACTGTAGAGGGAGCGGCAAGTTGCGTTGGACACACCAGTTCTCGTCTGATCACTGAAGTTAAGCAGCGCAAGCCCAGTTAGTACTGACATGGGTGGTCGCTCGGGAAAGCTGGGTACTGCTAATACCCAATAATCGTCGCATTAGTGTAGTGTCTGTGCAGTATATGCATTAGAACTATACAGTGGACGGGTCTCTAATGACCTCGTAGTTGACGGGACCTTAAACTCCAACAAACAACAACAACAACAACAAGGGGACTGTAGGAGGTGGGTCGTTGAATTGCCAAATCATCTATTTGAAAACTGGTAGTACAGTCATACAATTTATCCTTGCTGACATCAACAATCAAACTGAAGAAAAGAAAATATGCTCCAAGAATGGCATGAGCCAGTGGCATACCAAGGCGGATGCGGGGGATGTGGACCGCACCAGGTGACACTCTTTCAGGGGGTGACACTATTGCAAAGTCACAGGTCCATCCTTTTCCTACAACACTAATTGAATTTTAGTTTCAATGAATGCAAATTTTGTATGGGACACAGTCCAGCTAGTAGAGTCACATAAACTGGTTTGGTTCATTGGTGTTTTAGGGCCTTTCAACTACAAGGTCATTAGAGCCCTGTCCACTGCATAGTTCTAATGCTGCACAGACTAGACTGCCTTCTCCAAGTCAATGATGAATGCTTATGACAGTGTTCTACAACAGGTAGTTTGGGATGTATTATGAAATCAGGTTAGAAGAAGGGTTTATGCAAATAGTTCAGTATATGTATGATGGTACCATAGCCAGGGTAAGGACACCTTAGGGAAATACTGGGGGCTTCCACCATGGTTAAGCATTTTACCTGCTCATTCTGGTTATGGATGAGCTGCTGATGGGAGGAGGACAATGAGCCCCCAGTCCGTGGTACTTACTGATGATATTGCAAAACTTAGTGTTTCCAGAGAACAAGTAGAGTAAAACGCTAAACGATATTTGAGGAGTGATAGAAAAGGGAGGGCTAATGATAAACATGAAGAAGACAGTATTTAGCTTTCAATTGGGTAGGGCAGGAAAGTAGTGGTGACGTGATCACCAGGGGCCAACTGGTGAAAAAGGTGCAAGAGGTAAAGTACTTGGGATCAATGCCAAAGCAATGGGGGGGGATAGACTGTGATGTCACCCAAAGACTCAATGGGGGATGGTTGAAGTGGAGACATTCAAATGGAGCCCTGTGTGATAGGAGGGCCCCGTTCAAGTTGAAAGGGAAGTTTTACAGGGCAGTGGTTAGACCAGCTATGCTATGAATAGGTTGAGGGAGGGAGGTCATTCCTGTGAGAGATTTCCTCATATGAATAAGGGAGAATAGGTTGAGGTCGTATGGACATGTAAGAGAAGAGGGGAGGAGGAGCTCTTTAGGTCCATTTCAGGAATGAAGGTGGTTGGGAGCACCTGAGGCAGGGGGAGACAAAAGAAGACGAGGAACATGGTAGTGTGTGGGGTGGATGGGGTTCTGGTGGAAGTAGTGGAGGAGTGGAACTCACAGACCTGGCTCTGCTAGAGGCATTTTTAGAGCAATGCTATATGATAGTTAAAAATACCCCTATCTATCAATGAAAAAAAAATGTAAGTTTGCATTTCCAAACTATTTTAGGAAATGCATGTCTCCCTCCATCAGCTATAACTTTATCCTCAGCATTTTTCCTTTATTTTATAGTTTTTGAAATAAAGGAATTGGCTACTTTAAAATTTACACAATATGTATCATCATAATCATACCCTTATCCCGCCTTTGTCAGGGTCGGGTCTTTGGGTTCTAGCCCTCCACTCCCACCTATCTTCTACCAGGTCCCCATCCACCACACACTACCATATACTTACTGAATTATTATTACCTATTATATGCATGTGTGCCTGAAACAAGCATTAATCTAAAAACATTTGAAATGTTGGTGACTCAGATGGGGCACATGACAAAATAAGTGTTTATGGGAAGGTCAGTGGTGGGGGTGACACCAGGATTTGCCACACCAGGTGACATCAAGCCTAGGAATGCCTCTGGCGTGAGCAACATCAGCAATGACAAAATCCCAATGGAAAGAATAGCATAGACCGATTTCACGCAGAGACGTCATGTATCATATGTTGAAATAAGAGATGTGTTGGCAGCAAACAGTTGTAGATGACCTGGTTCAGAGCATGAAGATTCGAGAAAAGTTCATGGAATAATGCTCAACTCTGCAGCAGTGTCATCTAAAAATTTTAAATGCGTTGCCATATCTCGAATAAAAAAAGAGACAACTGACATTATGGCCATCACCTGCCCCCTCTGAAGGAGAAATGGCCTTATGCGTTTCCCAAAGTGCAATGTGCTTGACACTTGGTGGCCTTGTCACCAAATTTTTGGTGGTACCAGCAAAAGGTACGATTGGTCAGTACTTGGCCCTGCTGCAAAGTGGTCCCAAATTCCAAAAACCTGGCAACCCAGCTAGTACTGACATGGGTGGTCACTCAGGAAAATTGGATACTGTTAATACCCAAAAATCGTCACATTAGTGTAGTGTCTGTGCAGTCTATGCATTAGAACTATGCAGTGGACATTGGAAGGTGCACTGGTTATTGGAGGGCGCCGATTATTAGAATAAATACAGTAATTGTCAGAGTGATTACTGAGAATTAAAACAAATAAGTCATAAATGAAATTTTATCCGTCAACATAATTTAAATTTCTAAATTTATAAATAAATATTTTTTTGCTTAACATAAAAAAATATGGTTTTTAAACAAAAATTTTAAATCATTATAAGAATTCTCATCAAATACGTTACACGTATCTGAATTTTCATCAGACTCAGCAGATTAAGTTGGTGTAAGGGTTCATGGTATAAGACATCACTAGGTGGAGCTTGTCCCCGGTGCTTCTGATTCCTTACGCTCGGCGAATTTTTTTGAATTTTGCCCGGCAACATTTCGATTTTCATCTTTATCTGGGGTGAAACCCGCCTTTTTCAAGGCGTGAACCCTTGAGTTTTTTTGCGACAAAAGGTAGGGCCGTAGGGGTTGGGGCCGTTTTGGTGGTGGAGAGCAAGTTGCGAGGTTTGGCAATAAGCCTAACCTCGTGACGTTCCCTGCTGCTACCAGCGTGGTTTGGCTTGCATCGTCGGCACTGTGAAGCCACGCTGTTGCGAGGCCAACTTCCTGCGGCAAAATTTTAATTTAAATTAAATTTTTAAATTTAATTTAGATTTAAATTGAAGTGATTTATTTATGTCATTTTCTTTTTAAAAATTAAGTTTCAAATAGGGTCACTGCCAGGTGGGTATGAGACCTCTGCCCACTTGGGGATGCTACAACCATTGATGAGTGTCTCCTGTGGGGTAGGACGGCACCCCCCCACAGGTAGCCCTGTCACTAATGCTGTGGGTTCCAGACGTCTGACTGGGGGCACCCCAGTCAAACTTAAGGGGTTAAACTGAGGTTGGGGACCTGGAATGTGGGGACCCTCTCAGGGAGAACAGGGGAACTAGTGGATACCATTAAGAACGGACGCATTAACATAGCTTTTGTACAGGAGACCAGATGGAAGGGAAATCGATCCAGGGC
>JAAFCE010006949.1:2284933-2309496 GCA_013389805.1 Trigoniulus corallinus
ATTGAGGTGGTATGGGCATGTGATGCGAAGGGGGGAGGAGGAGCTGGTTAGGTCCATCATGGGACTGCAGGTGGTTGGGAGCGTCAGGGGGAGGGGAAGACCAAAGAGGACGTGGGAGCAGGTGGTACAAAAGGACATGGGTGTGTGTGGGGTGGATGGGGGCCTGGTCAGAGATCGACGGGGGTGGAGGATTGGAACTCGCAGACCCGACCCGGCTTCGTGCTGGAGAATGGTATGATGATGATGATGATGATGAAGGGTTCATGGTATAAGTAATACTGTAGTTTTGTTGCTTCCTCTGAGAAAGCTTTCACCTTCTTTTTTTGTGTCCTCCTGTCCTGGGTGCTTTCAACCACCTTCATTCCTGAAATCAACCTAATGAGCTCCTTCTCCTCTCTCTCCTCATTATGTGCCCATACCCCCTCAACCTATTCCCCTTTATTTTGTTGGCGATGTACACCACCCCCAAGGCTACCTCTAATATGCAGTGCTCATTCTAAATTCCATCAGCTCTTGACACCCCAATCATGTACCTCAGGATATGCATCTTGGCTACTTGCATTCTATTAATGTGGCTCTTCTTCACTGCCCAACACCCTGATCCATATAGCAAAGCTGGCCTAACCACTCCCTTGAATTATATGCATTTATAAGTTATTTCCTATTCAGATTTATAAAATTTGTCTGCTTTATTTGTAACATAAATAATATGACATTTTTGCAATTTATACTATATTTAACAAGCACAGTAAAAGGAGCAGGTTGGAGCAGCCAATTGTTTCACAATATTAATGCTAATACTGTAATGTAAAGGCCCCAATATATATTTTAGCTCAATATTGCCCGATATATAACTTTTCACTTAGCTTAATGGCATTAACACATGCTTTTTTAGCATTTACTTTGTACAGGAGATATTACAAAAATAAAGTGCAAAACTAAAGAATTAAAACTAAATAAATACGTAAAAATACTCTATATACTTTCAGAAATTATCTCCATTTGAAATAATGTGAATTGATTAACTCAAAAATTAGTTGTTTAACGTTGAAGACAGAGTCTATTTTATGCAGTTTAGAGGGAGACACATAGATCAAAAAAGGGTCTACTTTGAACTGTAATATCAGTCCTTGTATATGCAATATGTTATTTCTAATGGCAAAGTTTTATAGTCCAATTGTCTATCTGGACATCCCATTTTTCAAAAATCCCCAAATTGAAATTTCATTTTTGGGTTTTTGGCCACGTTTTTGCCATTTGGGACCACTGTGTGCTGGTTACGATGGCGGGAATGTGAATGTGGAGACTAACAACTGATGCAGCACGAGATTGCTGACCATGACTGACAATCAAGGAATCCACTTTCCTAGCAATTTCATCAATTCATGTGGAAAGATTGGCTAACTCAGTACTTGAGTGAAGAGATGCATCCATGGCAGAAGAGTGTGAGATTGTATCAATCGGTGCATTAGAGGAATCCAACACCTCAACAATTTTGTCCGCCATTTCTGCCAAGTTGTCAAGAGTGGTAGCAGCATCAGCTGTAGCTAGGACTACCCTGACCTGACGTGACAGATGGGACATGAACAGTTCCTTGACTATTGCTGCATCAGCCAAGGAAGTACTAGTGTCACCAGCCAGTTGTTGCATTGTTCGAAGGAGTTGAGAGGGCTTTCTATCCCCCAACTGCTGCTTAGTAAGAAGTTGATGCAACTTCTGCTGCTGGGACAAGGAACTTCATTGCATGATAGCCTGCTTAACAGCCTCATATGCATTGACAAGTGGGGGGTGCAAAACCAGATCGCAGATGTCTGAGATGGTCTCATGCGGCAAAGCATCAATTACCAAATCAAATTTCTTGGTGTCGGATTTAATCTGGTATATGCAGAACCGATACTCTATAGTAGCAAACCACATTTCTGGGTCATGTGGCCAGAAAACTGGAAGTTTGAAAATCTTCAAATTCTGATGTGAGGCATTAATTAACATCTCCTCACTATCCTCCTCTGCATGAGTTGAAGGATGTTTGATTGGAGCTACAGACACCCTTATGAAAAAAAACTGAAGAAAGTCTTGGGTTAACAATTTCTCTGGCTAACGTCCAGGTCACCAATTTATTTTTGGGCTCTTAGGTATAACGTCAGTGTTAAATTGTATAATTTCCAACAATATATTTCATTAAAGAAAACTATTAACTAACGGTTTCACAGGAAAAACTAACTGCATTTGCACTTAACATCAATAGAAAACGTTCTGATTTTTGTCATTCTTGGATCATTCCATTCCTTCTTCTAATGAATTTCAAATTCAAAAGATGAATGATGGACGTCACATCTCATGTGCTAACATAGAACACAAGCATGCACAATATGCCACACTAACAATGGTGGGCTTTCCTTTGAGGAAGCCCTCCACTTTACCCTCCCCAAGGCTATTCCATTGCCGAATGGACATTGGTAAGAATAGACCAGTAGTATGAGTCTGTCTGTGCCCTAATCTCCTTCAATTTATATGAATGATCCTTTCTCCTCTTATACTCAGCCTGGGACACACTTCCAGCCAGAGGTCCATTGCACCCCAGCAGCAGCAGTCTGATAAAAGACTAATACTATGAGATATATGTCACTGGCTTTGTGTGCCCCACCCTAATTCCATAATCATGTCAGACACACTCTTCCTGTGAGAAAACCTGTGGAGTACAATTCTTGCTGCCCTCCTTTGGATGCTTTGAATCTCCCAAGATAAATACTGCATGAAGGAAAACGAAAGTGGGCTATTATACTCCAAAATTGGTCACACTATTGAAATATGAGCTGTTTCTTTTACCTCTTTTGTGCTGTCCCCGAGGACCCTATCAATCAGACAGAGGAATTGGCCAGCCCTCTCAACCAATTTACTAATATGGTCCTTCCAGTAACCATGACTATTTAAAGTAATTCCAAGGTGTCTATGGGTCATAACCCTCACGACCCTCACTCCACCTACAGTATGTAGTAATCAAAATCAAGTAGCTTCCTAGATCTAGATATCGTGAGCATCCTATCCTTTTTGCAGGTTTAAAGGCAATTCCCCTCTCGCACACCAATTGCAAATCTTATCTACGTCCTTTTGTAATTGTGCACAGGAAGGCAACCCCCTCACCTAATACCCAAGCAGTGCATGTGCCATCTGCAAATAGTTCAAGGATGGATTTAATACCAAGTCATATGTCATTTACATAGAGATTGTGCAACAAAGGCCCCAATACACTTCCCTGAGGGACCCCAGACGTGGCAGGCTTTCCATTTTGAAACCAGCTTATCATGGGATCCACGACAAAGTGCACTAATGTTGACAACCAAGTTGACAACACTGCCATAAGCGGCCCACAGACGGTCAACTTGGTTGTCAACCGTGTCGTCAACTTGCCATGTTGACGACAAAATTGATCGTCTGTGGGTAGGTTGAAGGTTGAAAGGTCAAGTTGAGGTAAGGGTTGAAGTAAAATCAAAAACTTTAGATTTTTCATGGGAGGAGCCTATTGTTGTCAACCAAGTTGCTTCGTCTATGACAGTGTTGTCAACTTCACTGTCAACATTAGTGCACTTCAAAAATTTTTGAGTGAAGTTGGTGTGGAATGATCTAGATACAGTGTCCAAAAGTGAAGTATAAAATTATTAAAGGGCACAATTCGTGCGCAGTATGAGAAGCTAGGATCCTACCATGGTGACTTGGTAACTCCATCAGTGGTTCTAGGTTAGAAACCCGGACTGAGGTTGGTGGGCCCCTTTGGACGATAGAGATGCCCCGAGTGCGCCATCCCTTCGGATGAGAGGAAAAACCGAGGTCCCGTGTGGTGTACTATGGAATTTGCATGAAAAAGAACCCTCTGCTATGCAGGAGTTCCCCCCTGGCGCCTGTGGAATTTTCCAACGAACAGTAGACCGACGGTAAATAAGCTTTGGTCGGCAATGGCTATGGCAAAGCACCGTCCAATACATCACCGTTGTGTCAATTCAGAGAGACAAGGTGGGTACCCAACCCTGCCATAGGCGAAAAAGGGGTTATTATTATTATTATTTTAATTCCATGCCCACCCGGGCACTAATTACAAAACATATACAACCACCTTCGATACATATTAATAAATACACACATAACATCCTATAGTCAACGCTCGAATAGCGCAAAATTACAGACCTCACAACCGTAGTACAGGGCGCCTGGGCATCTGCCACCACCGCAAAAACTGAGTTAGGGGTTGATTTCTATTAAAGCTTTTATTTAAATATTTGACACCACCAAAACTAATGTAATGTTATCTGCCGAGAACTGGAGTGTCCAACGCAACTCGGCCGCACTCCAATGCAACTTCGCCCGCACTCTAATGCAATTCGGCCGCACACCAATGCAACTTTGCCACACTCGAATGCAATTCGGCCGCATTAAAATGCAACTCGGCCGCACCATCGTTTGAGGAAGCTGTGCTACACCTTTTCGCTGCAAATTTTTCGAAAAACTGATGTTGATGAGAAGGTTGTCAACTTCGTTGTTCAGTCTGTGGCAAACAAGTTGGCGACAAGGTTGACAACCAAGTGTCCCTACCCCCGCCCTCTCCCCCAACTGCAATTGTTAAGGTCGATTTAATTTCTGTCTTTTTATAAGTGTTTTCCTGCGCAGGAAGAAGGTGCACTTGCCCTCTCTCTCAAAATTAAAAGCTTCTGTCTTGTCGGTTAAAATCCCAACAGTTACCCATCACGATGCCGGTCGGACAAAGAGAAGTTTTCAGGACTGGAGAACTTCTAAGTAAGAAATCACTGCAAAAATACTCACCAGAAGAAATTACCATTGGTTTTCCCTTCTTAGCGGTGTGCAACAACAGTGGGATATTACTAGTATCCCCAGAACCGATCTTGTAGAACGGAACATCCAAATGGCACAGGAAGTCGATGGATGCCTGGAAATGTTCAAAAACACCTACTGTACCACCAGGTAAGAATTTAATTCAAGGTTAACCATTGTTCATCATGTAGGCCCTATTATGCAGCCTATTACTTATATTTTGTGGCTCAGTGGATACTTGCTTGACTCGTGAGTACGTTGTTGCAGGATCAATACTGGCGGAGACAATTGCTTCCTTGATGTGGGAGGGCAGCCTAAAGCGTGCCTTTCTTCCGGTGGGAAGCGAAACCCTCCCTACATTCCAATGGGAGGACGAGGCAAAATTCCCATCAGGAAGTGCCTTTTATTTTTTAGTTTTTGGTGTTTTAGGGCCTTTCAACTACATTGGTCATTAGCGTCCCGCCCACTACATAGTTCCAATGCAGTCTCCACAGACATTACACTGTTACGACGATTTGAGTACTAGGAGTACCCAGTGTTCCCAAGCGGTCACCCATGCTAGTACTAGCTGGGGTTGCATTGCTTAACTTCTGTGATCACACGAGATCTGGTGTGTCCAACGCAATAGTCACTATGGTAAGTGCCCCAACGATCAGTAGACCAACGATAAATAAGCAAAGGGGTTGCAGCTTTGGTCGGCAGTCGGCTGCGTCGAAATGCTGTCCAATAGATCGCCCATGTGTCCATTCAGAAGAACAACGATGGGTACCGGACTCTGTCGTAGCCAGGAAATGGGTTATAGCAGTATTTGACGACGCGTATAGATTTTCCAGGTGTCTCGACCCCTGGCATCGGGGACATACAGTATGTTCTCTTCAGAAAGGTGTTTGACCTGAAAAGGCAAGGTCGACAGCCGGTTACCGTCAGCTCACCTTTGTTCTTGCATTTCCAGACGGGATTGGAACGTAACCCCTGTCATAAACGGGTAAAGCTTAGGCCCTATTCTTAATTGCCCTAGCACGGAGACTACTTTCACAATAGTGACCTTGAGGGAGGACTTCTGGAATGTGTTGTTACGCCTCATAGAGGGCATGCTACGTGACAAGAAGAGTGAGCTACAGTATGTAGATGGATGAGCGATCCAGGTTCACTCTAAAACTACGTAAAACCGTAAGGACTTTCGCCTACCACAGTACGCTTATCAGAAAGTAAATCACCAACTATGGCCCAGGGCTAATCTGTGTCCTTTGGGCTATATTTAGGACTTACCAACTGAGCTACTATGGTTCCACGAACTGGAGGTTAACATCACTATCCCCTCTTCCCGCCTTTGACACGGTCGGGTGCCCCTTAGGACAAATAAGTGATCTGTTGGATGCAGTAGCGTTCGGAGGGCATTCTGCGCCCGTGGACAAAGACCGAAATCTGCGCCCTCTAAACTTAATGCGAACCGCATATTTGCACTCCCTGTCTTCTGCGCCCAGGGGCATCTGTCCCCCTTCGCTCCCCCCTCGTTACGCCTCTGGTTGGATGGTATTTTGACACCCCGAGTGCCAACCTAATCTTGCAACAACGAGCAACTCCTAACCCTTAAGGCTAGCCTCACACTGTAGCCGACTATGTGCGACTCCGACTACGCACGACATAGTCGGACGACTTGAGTGCTCACATTAGGCACGACTTGCTTCAGCAAAACCCCACTCATGGCCCGCAGCATTGATAAGAAGCGCAAAAGAAACTTATAAACAGAAGATACTGTGCAAGTCGCACAGAGTCGGAAGAAAATTCCCAACCAGTTCGGATCTAGTCACAAGTCGGAAGTGTATGCACGTAGTCGGACGACTGAGTCGCAGCCAAAGTGAGAGGATGCATAGGGAAACAAGGAATGGGATCGTTTGTGCGTATTTGTAAGACTACGGACGACTAAAAGTCGCTCATAGTCGGCTCCAGTGTGAGGCTGCCCTAAGAGTCTGTCTATCGCTTTATCTCCTTCAATTTACAGTATACGAGTTATCCTTTCTCCCCTTATGCTCAGCCAGGGACACACTTCCAACCAGAGGTCCATTGCACCCCGTCAGCAGAAGTCTGATAAAAAGACTAATACTGTGAGATACCCGCCGCTGGCTTAATGTGCCCCACCTTCATTCCCTAATCATGTCATACACACTCTCTCTGCAAGAAAACCTGGGGAGTTCAATTCTTGCTGCCCTCCTTTGGATCCTTTCAATCTGGAGTATGGTAGTCCAATTTGGTTTCCCTTCAGGCAGGAATTATCTTGGGAGATTGAAAGGATACAGAGGAGGGCAGCAAGAATTGTATTCCACAGGTTTTCTCATAGGGATAGTGTGTCTGACATGATCAGGGAATTAGGTTGGGAAACACTAAGCCAGCGGCGAACATCTCACAGCATAAGTCTGTTTATCAGACTGCTGCTGCTGGGGTTTGATGGACCTCTGGTGGGATGTGTGTCCCCTGCTAAGTACAAAGGGAGAAAGGATCATTCACATAAATTGAAGGAGATTAGGGCACAGACAGACACATATTACTGGTCTTTCTTACCAAGGACCATTCGACAATGGAATAGCCTTGGAAAGGATAAGGTGGAGGGCCTAATAAAAAGCCACCCTACCATTACTAGTGTTGTAGAGGGATCACAGGAATTTAAGCCTAGGGTTTTGGGAGCTTTTTAGTAATATATGTAATAATGAGAGTTGGTCTCTCCACTGCCATATTGGCCAAATAAGGCTGCTTGTAGTGTCATGAATTAGAATTAGAATCTCCCAAGATAAGTCCTGCCTAAAGTGGCCCTCACATGATCAGTATTACTGTCAGTTCTTCACAATACTGACAATAATACTGATTGTGTGAGGGCAAATACTAATGTAGTGTCAGTATACAGGATTGGATTAGTTTCATGGGTTGGGGAGTAAGCCAGGCAGCCATAACAGGACGAACCCTTAGGAGGCTGCCCGTGGGAGATGAGGAGGTAGGTGAAAGGATGATGGAGAGGGTAATTTGCAGCACCCAACGTTCTTTACCAACCACCCTTGTTGGTATTGATGTGGGCTTGTGCTGCTTAAGCTGCTGAAATACCTTCACTGTCGTGAATGTATTTTTGTTCTATGGTGGGTGGAGCCAAAATACTGACCATATATTGATCGTTTGAGGGCTATACTGCTAACATTTAGTCAGTATGAATCAAGTGTGCCATGACAAAGTTCATGCTGTGTTTCACATATGGCTGTACGTGAAATGTGGCTTGACAGTTTTAAATTTTTGAAAGACAAAAAAACAAGGAGCTCCTAGCCCATTTCCCGCCTATGGCAAGGGTCGGGTACACAAGGGTGACATATTGGACAGTTTGTTTTCCAGTTACACTGTGTAAAAAAAATTTTCAGACACCCAACATTATAATGTTCCAATGGCTGTACTTTTTATATATATAAAGATAAACAAGTAATTCCAATTTGAAATACTGTATGTGGTCTAAACCCTTAGAAAACACAGTGTGAAAGACATTTTGAAAAATAATTATTGAGAAAGAAAATATAGCATCAACAAGTGAACGTTGCCCACTTCTAAGCTAAATAAGTTTTCAGACACTTTGGCCTTTGCACACCCTTTTGGTGCACTTTATGAATGTTTCATAAAGCTATCAGCTCACATTGGTTCCATGACATGTAACCTTTGTTTGGAGTCATCTTACTTTTTTATTAGAATCTAAAAAATGAGAGTTCCAGATGAAATTCGTAAGCTAATCGTTCGTTTGTGTAAGGATGGGAATTCACAGTGAAAAATTGCAAAAATCATGGATAGACAATTCTCAAATGTTAATTCAATATTATGAAAATGGGTTTTAACCAAACAAACTGAGGACAAACCACGTTGTGGACGTCCATTGAAGCTAAATGGCCTCCATCACTGGGCTGTTCTTCGGACTGTTCGAGAAAACCCCCAAATTAGTGCACCAAAACTTCCTGCCATGTTAGAATGTGATTACAGTGTGACAGTAGTACCTCAAAGTGTGAGACTGATATTAAGAAAGGCAGGCTATCATGGCCAGGTTCCTCAGAAAAAACCCCTAATCAGCAAAGTTAACAAATACAAATGCCTACAGTTTGCTACGAACCACATCAATGAGCCCCAGAGCTTTTGGAACTCTGTCATGTTTGGTGAGGAGTCCAAATTTAACATCTTTTCATCAGATGGATGCATTAAGGTATGGAGAAAACCCAACCAAGAGTTGGAACTGAAGAACCTGCACCCCACTGTGAAGCATGGTGGTGGTAGTGTTTTAGTGTGGGGCTGTATGAGTGCTTCTGGCTGTGGGAATCTGGAATTCATCGATGGGATTATGGAAAGGAATGTGCACTTGGATATTATCCATGCCAATTTGAAACAAAGTGCTGAGATTTTGGGCCATAATGGCTCATTTATCTTCCCACAAGAAAATGACCCAAAACATACACCCAAAGTTGTGAAGGAATGGCTGATATGGAAAATGGCTAAACATCTCCATACACCCCCACAATCACTGGACATTAACCCAATTCAAAACATCTGTGGGATGAACTTGGCAGGAGGGTAGCCACTCATGACATCAGGACCAAGGAATACCTGAAATCTACCTTGATGGTAGAATGGAACTCCATCAGCCCAGAAACCAGAAAAAAACTGGTTTGCACCATTCAAAAGAGGCTCCATCACATTGTCAAAATGTGGGGTGGTCACACAAGTTATTAAAACTTAAAAGAACTATAATTCATTTCTGTATTAATGAAGGTTTTGGAAGTGTCCAAAAACTTACTTTGCATAAAATTGGGCAAGGTTCACTTGTTGATGCTATATATTCTTTCTCGATAATTATTTTTCAAAATGTCTTTCACACTGTGTTTCCTGAGGGTTTAGACCACATACTGTAAAATCTCATGTAGTGCCCGTGGATTATACGTGAAACATAGGGTCATTTAGTGTGAACTATATGCCAGGACGGACTATATATGGGTGCAGACTATAAGCAAAACTAAGGGTTCTCAATGAAATCTGCTCTTCATTTTCTGAACATTTTATTACACTTAACAATACGATTTTACACAGTATGTTCTTATTTATATGATAATGCAATATAAAATCTTTCACATTTAAATTTCATCGCCAGGGCAATCTGACATTTCATGTTCAAATTCATTTGATCCCATTGCACCTACAAGTTGCACCACTGGCTACAGTAGGAATTTGAAAGTGCAGACTATACATGAGTGCAGACTATATTTGAAACATACCCATCGCTAATGCAAACTATAGATGGGTGGGGACTATATTTGAGGTGCAGACTTTACGTGAGGTTTTATGGTATTTCAAACAGCCGTTGGGACATTATTATGTTGGGTGTCCTAAAACCTTTTTTTACCCAGTGTAGTTGCCAATGAAAGCTGCAACCCTATGCTTATTTATCATCAGTCTACTGCTATTGCGATGGCCAACCACACAAATGTTGTAAGTGCAAATTTTGTGTTTTGAGAAAACTGCATTTTTAAGTTTGCAGTTGTGCTGTAATCTATGCTAATGAGTAAACTAAACTATTTGTGCTGGACAATGTTAATTGTGAAATCACTTGGAAAAAATGTGCAGAATATACGTACTTTAGTTGTCAGAAAATATCAATCCACATTTAATCCAATTTTTCAATTTTTGCACTTTACAAAATTTGTGTGGCTTGCCATCGATTTACTGCTTATTCTAAACTATTTGCAGTAATCCTCAGGATCAGTTACTTTAATTTAATTTATTAAATTTAAATAAGTACATATTCCTGTCGTTTGTAAATCCATTTTTCAATCCAATGTCGTTTTTTCTTTGTGTTGCATGTTACTCCACATAAAATAATAGCAATATACAGTATGCTTTTTTTCTATTAACCATTCTCAACTCCTAACCCTTTTCCCGCCTATGGCAGGGTCGGGTACCCATTTGCCCCTCTGAATGGACACAGGATGATATATTGGACATAGTTTTTTCTGCAGCCGGTTGCCAGCCAAAGCTGCACCCCTACTCTTATTTGTCGTCGGTCTAGTGTTCTTTGGGGGATACTACCGACGCCAGTGGGCGAGCTCCTACACCTGGAAATTTTGCCTCATCTACCCGTTGCGTAGTAGAGAGGGTTCTTTTACGTGCAAGTGCCATCGTACACCCACACGGAACCTCGGTTTTACTTCTCATCCGAAAGAAGGCACACTCGCGGCTTCTCTCTCGCCCGAAATAAGCCAACCCACCACAGTGCAGTATCGAACCTAGAACTACTGGCGTAGTTGCCGAGTGAGCTAACCACTACGCCACCGTGGCGGTTTTTCTATTAACCATTGTGAAATGATAAACAGAGGACACCAAACGAATGCTTCGAAATTTTTGAAATAACTAACTACTCTCAATAATTTTGATCGTCTGAGGGCTCGTTGTGAATACAGTACTGATAAAATATTGGCAGTATTCAATATTGACAGTAATACTGATCGTGTGAGGGCCGCTTAAAGGGAAATGAAATTGGACTATTGTACAGTACTCCAAAATTGGTGGAATTGTAGGGATTGCATTCCATGGTTTTGCCTTGTTCTATTAATTTCAAAAATTTATATTTTCAAATAGATGGCTAGTATAAAACCTTTAGAATAATTATTTGAATATTTCGATTATCATTTTGCCATTGAATTTTTCTGCAAAATAACAGTTTTCTTTCAAAGTTCGTAGGTGGTAGACCTGTGTTATTATGCTTGCCCTTCTACTTGTTAGTTTAAGCACTATTAATAATTTTTAAACGTCAATTGCAATTAATTCATGTTTACTGGCTGATTGCTAACGACTTAGTTGGTCAAGAAAATATTTGGGAATTTCAACTAGATTAACCTAAAATTGAACATTGAACCCGCTTAACAGCTGAAGAATAGTCAAATCATCTTAGTAGTAGCAGGTAGTGCTACAGAACCATTGAAATATATAAAGCCGGTGTCAAGCGTCAAAGTGTCCGGGGTCTACCTCAAAGTGTCCCACCAGACACTTTGATGCAATGTTTGAGTACCTAAAAGTATCCACCATTTAGATACGAATGCTGTTGCCCTAATTAGTCTCTTTTCTGCATAGCAAATATGCACTGCAGAGAAGATATACAACTTGAATCAAGGCGTAATTTATATCAAATTTTAACTTACCATCTCGTAGATCAGTGGTTCTCAATCCTTTTGAAGCCAGGGAACGCTACACTGTGACATTTTACTTGCACGGAACATTTACAATTCAACATAAACTTTAAGTCAGCTTGTACACTTTCTACACTTGGTAGCCTACTTACTACCACTTCATATAACAATAAAACGAACAACTATGTCGTTTGCTGATTACAATCCCATCCAAAAACTATTTTAAATTGTACCGATTTTTTTCCAACGCCTTTATTTCTACATTTAATTTGTTTGCAGAACACGCATTGAGAACCACTGTCGTAGATGATTCAATGCTCTTCCATTTTTGGTGTACGCTTTCCATTTTACCTGGTTATTAATATTACCTAGCGATTGAGTTGAAAGATGAAGGTGATGAATTGTCTTTGGTATATATCATTACAATGATCTCTATTTTCGGTCCCCCGCCCTTCTCTCCGCGAACAAGATACATATCGATTCTGTGAATGATTTCGTGTAGCCACGAATATTCCATTTGTACGAATCTCATTTTTCTAGACACAGAAAAATCTCAATTCTGCTTTCCTTCTGCCTGGCCTCAACGTCACCACACTCAAGTTGCAATTCCGTCATTACAACAATATGGTTTATTCATAAAAATACTTGTTTTTGGCAACAATTTTGCCCTAAAACACCAGCGAATCAAAAAAAAAAACCTATTCGGGTAAAATGGATAACGGCCGGGACACTTTGACATAAAAGCGGACACTTTAACGTGTGACACCGGCCACACATTATCCAACCTGTTGGGCCAACCACCCAACAGATTGCGTAGTCTGTAGGCTTGTTTTTTGACCATTCCGACAGTCAGGCAAGTTGCTTGGATGAAACCATCCAACCTCTGACTCCTCCCCCCAATCACCCAACACACTGTATAGTCTGAAGCATGGTTGGCCCAACCGGCCAAACAAAAGAAGCTTCATTTTTTGTTTCACTACCTCACAGTGGACATGCAACTCTGCCGCAGTGGGTGTTGTACGAACTCGGAACATACTCAATGTACTATAGTATTGTGGAAAATACTCAAGTATCAGGGCCTACCCACGGGACCTCTGGTTTTATCGTAACATATTGGGCAGTGCCGTAACGGGGATTTGAAGCGCCTGTGGCAAGTGTCTAACTTTCGCTTGCCCATAACCCAATAAAGACAAAAATCTTAAACATTTTGTACCCCAAACCCAGTTGCGCCCGTGGCGGCCTCCTTCTTCGCCACGCCCTCGTTACGGCCCTGATATTGGGTAAAATCTTGGGTATTATTGTAATATGACATGCAATACTACCAATGCGGAGGCACATTTTCTGAAATGTAGCGTCATGGTAAAATAATACCTGCACATTGAGTAGCGTGCTCAGGAATATCGTCAGTGGTTCTAGGTTGGATACCAGACCGAGGTGGGTTGGCTTCTTTTGGGTGAGAGAGATGCCCTGAGTGTGCCTACCTTCAGATAAGAAGTAAGACCAGAGGTCCCATGTGGTGTAAGATGCAATTTGCGCGTAACACAACCCTCCCTACTATGTAACGGGTAGATGAGGCGAAATTCCCATATGAAGGGGCTCGCCTCCTGTCGTCGCACAGTGGGGCAGGAGACCCTGAAACCTGGACATAAATAAAATGTTGTTCAACGCATGTTGCACATTTCTTTTAAGGGCGATTGGTGGACTTAAGAAAGCAACTCCTAACCCTATTTTCGCCTATGGCAGGGGCCTGAGTACAGCATGGTTTTCAACCCAGCTGCATGAACAAACATTGCAACCCCACTGCCAATGTCATTGTACACCACACCGGACCATGGTTTTACTTCTCATCTGAAGGAAGACACACTTGAGGTTTTTCATTTTGGATGTATAGCATTGGGCACGCCATTTCTTGTCTGATCACTTCAGTTAAGCAACGTTAGTACACTACAGGAATAAAAATTACACAACGGATAGCTGTATTTTTTAATTTTAACAGTATTTATCTAATATTACAATCTCCCCCTGGAGTCGGTGGAGTGCCCCAACAAACAATAGACTGACGATAAATAAGCAGTGGGGTTGCAGTTTTTGTTCTTGCAGCTGGCTGCAAAACAACACTGTGCAATATATCATCCTTGTGCACATTCAGAAGGACAAGATGGGAGCGGCGATTTGCGTTGGACACACCAGTTCTCCTCTGATCACTGAAGTTAAGCAACGCAAGCCCAGTTAGTACTGACATGGGTGGTCGCTCGGGAAAGCTGGGTACTGCTAATACCCAATTAACGTCGCATTAGTGTAGTGTCTATGCATTAGTACTATGCAGTGGACGGGTCTCTAATGACTTTGTAGTTGACGGGACCTTAAAACAACAACAAAAAGGACAAGATGGGTACTCAGGCCCCTGCCATAGGTGGGAATAGGGTTAGGAATTACTTTCTTTTGTCTAACAAAAACCCTTAAAAGAAATGCGCAACCTAGAACATTCGTCAAATAATATTTGAATTATTGCCACTTTTCATGCTCTTCTGCGACTGTGCGGACTCTGTATTAGAACTAAGCAGTCGACGGGGATCTAATGACCATTGTTGTTGAAGGACCTTAAAATACTATCAAATGATTCAATCAATTGGGGCTGGCTAATTGGGACTTTTTGCTCATCCTAAAGAAGCCAACCCACCTCGATCCAATATTGAACCTGGAATCACTGCTTCAGTAAATTGAGCTCACTACCTAATTTAATTGTGATTTATATAAACAAACCTACACATTGGAATAAAAAAATCTCTCTAGCACGTGGCTGTACGACAAAAAGCAGGAAGCTAGTGAAGTCCACAAGAGAAAATCCAGAAAATGCAAGACTTGGTGATGCAAGATAAGGGGTAAATTGTTTTAGATAACCTTCTGCATTTTGAAAAGTAGCAAAAAGTAGCAGAAAAATTCAACTGAAATGTAATTTGGAATGAATATTACAACGAAAAAAAACAAGAATCCAAGCTTGATCTCCCTTGATACATTATTAACTAGATGCATTTCCAAATACAGGCATGAAATCCCAACATTTCATCTCACCCTTCTTTGAAACTTGATTAAATAAATTCCCTGCGCTGAAATATTAATTTGGCAAGAGTTCAATATAGCTACATGCCTGAAGATGAAGGTTACATAGAAAAAATTTCCGATTTTTGAAGTTAGATATGGAAATTACGACACTTTTAGAACTTAAAATAAATGCAATCGGAACATGTCATCTTAACTGCAAAACAAAGGTTACAATGTGGCTTGTTATGTTGCACAAAACCAGTGCAGACACCTGTAAATCAGCTAGGGCATGGTGCAGGAGGGTATCCAGGGTCCAGTACAACCACAGATTTTATCTCTTGGACACTTTCATTTTTCGAATTTTGGCCACGTTTTGTGGTCTCCTGCCCCAATGTGCGCCAGTGGAATTCCTCAAAAACGAACAGTAGACCGACGATAAACAAGCATAGGGGCTGCGGCTTTGATCGGCAGCCGGTGTCATGCATCAAAGTGTCCGGGGTCTACCTCAAAGTGTCTGGCTGGACACTTTGAGGCAATTTTTGAGTACTGGTAGTCGCCGACTAACGACTGTACGACTTTACGACCAGTTTGGTCGGCTGACGACCCATAGTCAATCAGCAGTGATGAAAATTAAGAGTTGTATGAGGTGTATTTTTGAAACTAAATCACCATCATCATCACATCCTTCTCCAGCCCGTGGCTGGGTCGCGTCTGCGGGGTCGAATCCTCCACCCCCGCCTCTCTGCAACAAGACCCCCATCCACCCTGCACACAACCATGTCCTTTTGTACCACCTGTTCCCAGTTGTACTGGTACAACTACAGTACTAGAAGTACAGCACAGTACTAGAAGTACAGCACAGTACTAGAAGTACAGCACAGTACTAGAAGTACAGCACAGTACTAGAAGTACAGCACAGTACTAGAAGCTTCAAGGTGCAGGTGGATGTGCATCAAGGGTCAGTACTTGGCCCATACTTATTCACTAGTCATGGATCAGCTGCTGGTAGGAGTAGGGGAATGGGCCCCTCAATGCTTGATATTTGCCGATGATGTGGGAAAGCTTGCAGAGTCCAAAGAGGAGGCACAAGACCTACAAGACGACAATATAACTATGCTATATGGCTCAGAGTGTTGGGCCGTGAGGAAGGACCATGAAAGGAGAATGCAAGTGGCTGAGATGCGAATGCTGAACTTCATGAGTGGGGTGTCGCGAGCTGATAGGATCCGAAATGACCATGTTAGAGGTAGTCTGGGGGTGGATGAAGGAGAGTAGGTTGATGTGGCATGAGCATGTGATGAGAAGGGGGAGGAGGAACTAACTAGGACCATCGTGGGACTGCAAGTGGTCGGGAGCACCGGGGGAGGGGAAGACCAAAGCGGACGTGGGAACAGGTAGTACAAAAGGACATGGTTGTGTGCGCGGTGGATGGGGGCCTGGTTGGAGATAAGCGGAGGTGGAGGATTGGAACCCACAGACCCACAGATTGGAACCCGACCCAGCCACGGGCTGGAGAAGGGTGCAATGATGATGATTTCACAGAACAGTACTGTGCATTGATTGTGGTCGTAAGTCGACGACTACCAGTACCTCAAAGTGTCCACCATTTAGATCCGAATGCTGATGCCCGAATTAGTCTCTTTTCTGCGTGAATCACGGCGTAATTTATATCAAATCTCTTAGATCAATGGTTCTCAATCCTTTTGAAGCCAGGGAACACTACACTGTGACATTTTACTTGCACGGAACATTTACAATTCAACATAAACTTCAAATCAGCTTGTGCACTTTCTACACTTGGTACTTACTACCACTTCATATAACAATAAAACGAACAACTATATCGTTTGCTTATTACAATCCCACCCAAAAATTATTTTAAATTGTATCGATTGTTTTCCAACGCCTTTATTTCTGCATTTAATTTGTTTGCGGAACACGCATTGAGAACCACTGTCGTAGATGATGCAATACTCTTCCATTTTTGGTGAACGCTTTCCATTTTAAATGGTTATTAATTTTACATAGCGATTGAAGTGAAAGATGAAGGTGATGAACTGTCTTTGGTATATACCCTTGACAATGATCTCTACTTTCGGTCCCCCGCCCTACTCCCTGCGAACAAGATGCATATCGATTCTGTGAATGATTTCGTGTGGCCACGAATATTCGATTTGTATGAATCTCATTTTTCTAGACACAGAAAAATCTCAATTCTGCTTTCCTTCTGCCTGGCCTCAACGTCACCACACTCAAGTTGTAATTCTGTCACTACAAAAATAATGTTTATTCATAAAAATACTTGTTTTGGCAATGATTTTGCCCTAAAACACCAACGAACCAAAAAACAACCTAACCGGGTAAAATGGAAAACGGCCAGGACACTTTTATGTAAAAGCGGACACTTTGAGGTACTGTATGTGTTTAAGTACAGTATGTACGACACCGGCTGCAAAAACCACTGTCCAATCTGCCACCCGTGTGTCCATTCAGAAGGACAAGATGGGTACCCGACCCTGCCATAAGAGGGAAATGCTGTACGAAATACAGTTAGCAAAAAAAATTCTACAAACACAATGATGTTGTATTTAAAAACCTGGAAAAAGTGATTGTTTTGAAAAACGTATTTATAATTTAACGTTTAAATTATTTAGCATTGTACTTAAATGTCCAATGAAGGTTTTACAGCTTTTGTTTACTGTATATTCTTTGAAAAAAAAATAATTTTACAAAAAAAATAAACAACAGAAAATTCTGCATACACCAAAAAAGTCTACATACACTTGTAGAAAATAATAGTTACACGTATCTAAATAAAATATAATACCATTTTGAATTGCTTTTTAATGATCTGTAGGACCTTCTTTATTTTTTATCACCTCTTAAAATCAGTTATTCATCACAGTGGCCGGATATTTTGGTTATATTTGAGTCACTGTTGAACCACATGTGTATGCATTGGATTGCTTATTGTTTATCTGCAATAGGTCACCAACCATGCAATATTATAACCAATAAAGCATTAATTTACCTGCCAAAGTTTCTATTTTGGTTGTATAATGTGATGTTGGAACAAGTAGGGTAGGTCAGCATCCCCTCACAGCCAACCCAGCCAATATTCCTGCAGGTGCGAGACACCTGGCTGGGGTGTCCCCAGTCCGAGTGTGTTCAGTGGTCCCACAGACCTAACCCTGCCACAGGCGGGATAAGAGTATGGTCATGATGATGATTTGAGTTAATTTTGGACCATTCCTCTTTAAAAGCTTCCAACAGTTGGATTTTATTTTTACTTTATTTTGGGTTGAGTTTTATATGGTGGGGCATAATCTTGTTGGATGAAGGATTTGCCCCCCCTCCCCAGTTTTTCAGCACTCCAATGTAAATTTGATGCATCAAAATATCCAAGTAAACATGCTGGTTAATGATACCTTGAATAATTTGCAGGTTGTCCACATGAGTAATCAGAGGCCATGGAAAGTAAACCAAGATCTGGTCATTCAAAAAATTGAGAATCATCACCAGAGATGAGTTTTGAGATCAATACGTGAATACTCATTAATAAGTGCTCCAACCTTGGCTGCAGATTGACATACGGATTACAATATTTCATGGTGTCTGACCTATTGCCGATCAACAATAAGCAATCCAATTCATACACATTTGGTTTAACAAGTGACTCAAATATAACCAAAAAATCTGGTCACTGGGATGAATAACTAACTTTAAGAGGTGATAAAAAACTGGAGGTCCTACAGATTATTAAAAAGCAATTCAAAATGGAATTATGTTTTATTTAGATACATGTAACTATTATTTTCTACAGGTGTATGTAGACTTTTTTGGTGTATGAAGATCTGATTTTTCTGTTGTTTATTTTTTTGAAAAATTATTTTTTTTTTTTCAAGGAATATACAGTAAATAAAAGCTGTAAAACCTTCATTGGACATTTAAGTACAATGCTAAATAATTTAAACGTTAAATTATAAATACGTTTTTTCACAACAATCACTTTTTCCAGGTTTTTAAATACAACATCATGGTGTATGTACAGTAGACTTTTTTGCTTACTATATGCTGTACTGAAGCGTGGTAATAGCATCAAGATGGTTGCTAACGCAATGCCAATTCTTCGCCATTTTGAGAGAGTTGGTGGCATGCTGTCTGTTCCAAGATCACGCTAGTAATGACAAGTTGGGTTATTTTGTCGGACAATGTGTAGTTACCTCCAAATTGGTTGTACGGATTGTCGGCCCGACAAGTTGGATAGTGTGTGGCCGGCTTAAGCTTTTTCTTTTAACTGCTTTGTGCTGTCCCTAATGACCCTACTAATCAGACGGATGAATTGGACAGGGCTCTAACGGCCGTTGTAGTTGAAAGGCCCTAAAAACCCCAACGCAACAAACAAATTAAGGGGCGATGAATCCATTCGCCATCCACTCTCTAGGTGGGCGTTGATTGGTTGATTAAATATTCGGCACATTGAAATGACCTGCCAGCACGGAAAGTAAGAATAGTTAAAATAAAGGGGTGTTTTACCTGATCCATTCCGGAGGCTGTGAATGGAATTCCAAGACTGTCAGCATAACATTTTAGTTCAATGCAATTTGCTTCAGTGAATTCCAAGAATTGTTTGTGTTCGCCATATGTTTGACCCCAGGAATGTCTACTTTCGTATGGTCTGTTTAATACTTTACATGTGTACTTTTCTTTTAGATCACTCTTCTGAAATTTAACACAGTCAGCACCGCATTCCTGAAAAATTGTAACACCTTGAGAATCTTCCTTCAGGCAATTTTTGTTTTCTGAAATTTACTTTTGCAATTTTGATCATTTTCTTAGCAATGTTGATGTCTCCTTGATGATTCTGTCCGATTTCAGCAATTATGAAACACGGATGGTTATCTCCAATTTGACGACCAGGTGTTAGTTCAAATTCTCGCCTCATTTCTGAAAAACGTAATTGGATACTTCTCCTGCTACAAGCCAAGACACCGTGGAAGGATTTTTCTGAAATGAAAGTTAGTGGAAACAGCATAGAAACTACTAACCCTTTTCACGCCTAGGACAGTGTCGGCTACCAATCGTTGTCCCACTGAATGAATACAAGGGCGATCTACTGGGCGGTATTTTTGACGCAGCCGGCTGCCAACCAAACCAGCAACCACTATGGTTACAGTCGGCTCTTGTTATAACGAACGCGAAGGGGATGAACAATTCGTTCGTTATACTGTACCACGTTTGGCGAGCCCGCCCCCGGCCTGGGCCGGCTTTGGCCCAGTTTTGGTTTATTTTGTTAGTGTTTGAGGCCACCTCAACTACAAGGTCATTAGAGCCTCGTCCACCTTGTATTTCTAATGCAGAGACTGCACAGACACCACACTAATGCGACGATTTTTGAGTATTAGCAGTACATACCCAGGTTTCCGAAGCGGCCACCCATGTCGGGAGCGGCGAATTGCGCTGGAAACACCAGTTGACGTCTGATCACTGAAATTAAACAGCGCAATCCCAGGTAGTACTGACAAGGGTGGCCACTTGGAAAACTGGGTACTGGTAATACCCAAAAATCGTCGCATCAGTGTAGTGTCTGTGCAATCCCTGCATAAAAACTATGCTGTGGACGGCGTTCTAAGGACCTTGTAGTTGAAGGGCCCTAAAACACCAACAAAGAATGCCACCCATGTCAGTACTAACTGGGGTTGCGTTTCTTAACTGGTGTGTCCAAATGCAATAAGCCGCTCTCTTTTGGCACAGTCTTGTGCCGAGGTGCGAGACTGGTTCACCACTTTCGCCAGAACCCGGCCTCGCCTTTTCTAAGGCCTTTTCTTAAGGCATTTTCTTACTAAAGGTCCCGCAAAATATTTGTTTTTGAACCCGTTTCAGCAAAAGCTCGCACCAGCTCTGCCAAGGGGCCTTGTTTTACACATTGTTGTTGTTCCCAGTCAGTTTTCGTGGATTTCTATGACTCCTAGTGGTTTTTACCTAAAGCTGCTTGCAAAATTTTTTCCCAATGGCCCAAAAGGATATTCTTTGTCTCTGACCTGCGACACCCAATAGCTGTTCGTTATAAAGAGAGTCACTTAGCCCTGTGGGATAATGAGGGACCAGCCAAACCGTTCTTTATATCCAGTGGTTTCGTTATATCGAGCATTCGTTATATCAAGCAGGTAATACATGGGAGGTATAGGCATTTTGGCCGGGACCAGTTACCCTGTAACTGGATAGAGAGAGAGAGAGATAGAGATAGAGAGATATCCTGAGCGCGCCTTCTTACAGATGAGAAGTAAAATCGAGGTCATGTGTGGTGTACGATGGCATTTGCACGTCAAAGAACCCTCTCTACTATGTAGATGAGGCAAAACTTCCAAATGTAGGAGCTCGTCCCCCTGCCGTCGGTGGAGTGCCCCAAAGAATAGTAGACCGACAATCAATAAGCATAGGGGTTGCAGCTTTGGTCGGCAGCTGGCTGTGTAGAAACACTGTCCAATGTGTTGAAACCAGTGGTTGGAAGATCAATTCTGGCCGAAGCCTGTTAGAGAGAAGCCCAATATGAATTTTGTGTTGAATGGTACCGCCCCTATGTTTATTTATTATTGGCCTACTGTTCGTTGGGATACTTCACCAACATCGGGGGGGGGGGGGCGCCCTTGTATCGATATACAGGGACAAGATGGGTACCCCACCCTGCCATAGGCGGGAAAAGGGTTAGGAGTTGTTGTCGAATGTTCGTTGGGGAATTCCACAGACGCTAGGGGACAAGCTTCTACACCTCGGAATTTCGCCTCATCTACCCGTTGCGTAGTAGAGAAGGTTCTTCAAAGTGCAAATGACATCGTACACCACGCGGGATGAAGGAAGGCACACTCGGGGCTTCTCTCTCGTCCGAAAGAAGCCACTGCGCAGTAAAGCCGTGTTCCCACACAGGACTGATGCCACTTCCACGTAAAAATCCCTATCTACAGTACATTTAACGCGTAGATCAGGCATATATTCCCAGGTAGAGGAACCCGCCCCTGGCGTCGGTGTATTCCCCCAAAGAACAGTAGGCCTACGATGAATAAGCATTGGGGTTGCAGCCTTACGCTGGGAGCCAGCTGCCTCACAATACACTGAAACAAATGGCACATGTGTCCAATCATCGTCAATTTCGTCATCTTACCTTTATCCCGCGTGTGACAAGGTAGGAGCGGCGAATTGCGTTGGACACACCAGTTCTTGTCTGATCACTGAAGTTCAGCAGCGCATCCCCAGCTAGTACTGACATGGGTGGCCGCTTGGGTAAACTGGGTACTGCTGATACCCAAAAATCGTCGCATTAGTGTAGTGTCTGTGCAGTTTCTGCATAAGAACTACTGTATGCTGTGGACGGGGCTCTAATGACCTTTGTAGTGAAGGGCCCTAAAACACCAACAAACAACAACTACTTTGGCAAGGTCGGGTCTGCAGGTTCTAGCCCTCCACTCCCGCCGATCCCCAACCAGTTCCCCGTCCACCACACACACTTCCATACCCATAGACCTGCTGCCATTTCTGCTTTGGTCCCCCTGCCCCGGGTGCTTCGAACCACCTGCATGAGCTTCTCTCCTCTTCTTATTACATGCCCATACCACCTCATTCTACTTTGCCCCATTTTTCTTAACTGTCCCCCACCCCCAAGCTACCCCTAATTTACTCGTTCCTAACACATGTGTCCAATTAGGGCAAAAATTACTACCCAAGCATGCCATAGGTGAGAAACGGGTTAGTAGTTTGTTGTTAGTATCCTGAGATGTTTCAAGGAACCCTAAATCGACTCAGTCCACGCTTTTAGAACTGGCTTCAAGGTGGGCTCGGCCGATGCAGTAACAAGAGGCTTTAGGCTAGACCCACTCCGTTGCTCGTTTGAGTGGCTGAGTTGCATTGGACACACCAGTTCTCGTCAGATCAATGCAAACCCATGTTATTACCAACATGGGTGGTTGGTAGTAAACGTTGGGTACTGCTAATTCCCCCTCTCCTACATCCCCTACACCTACCTCCTCCTAACCCACGAGCAGTCGCCTTAGGGTTTGGCTTGTTATGGCTGCTTGGCTTACTCCCCAACCCATAAGCAAACCAGCAAGCAACTCCTAACCCCTTTCCCGCCTATGGTAGGGTCGGGTACCCATCTTGTCCCTCTGAAAGGACAAACGGCGATATATTGGTCATAGTTTTTTCTGCAGCCGGTTGCCGGCCAAAGCTGCACCCCTATGCTTATTTATCATCGGTCTAGTGTTCGTTGGGGAATACTACCGACGCCAGGGGTAGGACAGACAGGACTTGCCAGGACTGACTTCATGGTTCGTTCCACCCGGGGCAGTTGCAAACAGCCCCATGTTTCCCTCAATCCTTTCTCTCAGCAGTAGCTTCGTGCCGGATTCCACCTGTACAGTTGCAAAAGACCCAACGTTTGTCTCGGTGCTTTCTCTTGGGGCGGTTTCATGGTTAGTACTCCCTGCACAGTAACAAAGGGTCCTACACCTGACGCAGTAAATCATCCTCTGTCTCGATGCAGGTGATTCAATGCTAGCACGTTTCACTCTCGATTTCGTGGATGTCGGTTCGATCCTCACCGAGGCTTCTTTCCAAATACAGGAAACTCCCAAGTGCACCTGCCCGGCTGACATCGGTAGAGAAAGGAAATAGACCGAAGATAAAGAAGCATAGGCGGTGCAGCATTTGATCGGCACCCAGTTTGTTTGTTGGTTGGTGTTTTAGGGCCCTTCAACTACAAGGTCATTAGAGCCCCGTCCACTGTGTAGTTCTGATGCAGAGACTGCATAGACAGTACACTAATGCGACGATTTTTGGGTATTAGCAGTACCGAGTTTTCCGAAGCTCTCACCCATTTCAGTACTAGCTGGGGTTGCGCTGCTTAACTTCAGTGATCAGACGAGAACTGGTGTGCCCAATGCAATTCGCCTATGGTCGGCACCCAACTGCATAGAAATAGTCCAACAGATCGCCCATGGGCCAAAAATGAGCACCCGACCCTGCCATAGGCGGGAGAAGGGTTAGTAATGATGGTGACTTGTCACATGATCATAGCCAAATTTACCCTGTTATCCCGGTACATACCTCAAGGTTGAACGGCTGTAATCCATCAGCTTCGACTTCACATTAGTGAGGTCAGTTCAATATCTCCAGGAGTAATTGGGTTTTTTTTGGAAGGCACACCATCACTTGCGATCAGGATTTTTTTCGGGAATGACGACTCTGCTCCCATCGTAATTTAAAGGGACAAATGAGAATTGAACTATGTTCTTAGGCTGAAGCGCCCTCTTGCGGTCTATTCGAGTTTGTAATCATCAGCAAACGAAAATCGATACACTCTCGCGTATTACATATTGCAGCATTTTGTGTATGCGAGGCATTTCCAGCGTGGTGTCCTTGTCACAGCAGTCTGTCTCAGTGGTAAGTTGCTCGACCTGTGGTTGCAAGAAGCCAGTTAGACAGAAGACCAATATGCATCTTCCGTTCGATGGTTGTTGT
>JAAFCE010006949.1:2322186-2333948 GCA_013389805.1 Trigoniulus corallinus
GGAGAGATAGACTCTGATGTGACCCGCAGAATCAATGGGCAAGGGGGTGGCTGAAGCGGAGACAGTCAAGCGGAGTCCTGTGTGATAAAAGGATCCCAATCTAGTTGAAAGGGAAGTTCTACATGACAGTGGTTAGACCAGCTATGCTATATGGATCCGAGTACTGGGCAGCGAGGAAGAGCCACGTAAATAGAATGCGAGTAGCCCATATGCGAATGCTGTGGCACATGTGTGGCATGTCGAAAGCTGATAGAATTAGGAAGGAGCATATGTGGAGCACCTGTGGTGGACATCGCCGAAAAAAATGTGGGAGATTAGCTTGAGGTGGTATGGACACGTCATGCGAAGAGGGGAAGAGGAGCTCGTCAGGTTAATTCCAGGAATGCAGGTGGTCGGTAGCACCATGGGCAGGGGGAGACCAAAGCAGACGTGGGAACAGGTTGTCCGTAAGGATATGGACAGTGTGTAGGGTGGACTGGGACCTGGGCGAGAGATAGACGGGAGTGGAGGGCTAGAACCCACAGAACCGACCCTGCCACAGGCGGGATAAAGGTATGATGATGATGTAGTAAGTACAGAAGCAAGTGTAGAAAGTGTTCAACTTATTTAAAGTTTATGTTGAATTGTAGGTGTTCCGTGTAGTAAAATGTCACAGTTTAGTGTTCCCTGACTTCAAAAAGATTGAGAACCACTGTTCTAGGGTCCTTCAACTACTAGGTCATTAGAGCCCCGTCCACAGTATAGTTCTTATACAGAGACTTCACAGACACTACACTAATGCGACGATTTTTGGGCATTAGCAGTACCCAGATTTCCCAAGCGGCCACCCATGTCAGTACTAGCTGGGGTTGTGCTGATTAACTTCAGTGATCAGACAAGAATTCGCCGCTCCCTCCTTCTAGGGTAGACAGTAAAGTCGTGGCCCCATGTGGTGTGTACGATGTCACCACGGTACGGAAAGGAACCCTTTCTACATGGAGTAAGAGATACGTGAGGATCGACAGTATTTCGAGGCGTAATGACCCTTGTCCTGAAAGCTTTTCCAGTGGGGAAGGGGCCGATTTCAAATGAGCAGGGACTGCAGCCTTAGGTTGGCAGCCAGTTACTTAAAAATGCCGTCCAACAGTTGGCCCTTGCGTTCCTGGTGACAACGGGATATATTGGTACCCGACCTCTTCCACCGGCCCTAATTGGGGCAAAAGCTAGAAAGTATGATGCAACCCCCCACCATCGTGCATGCCACTACTGCGTCATCAAAGGGTTTCACATTTGTTACCAGTTGCAGTACTCACTTTCCGCCTGTATAAATTTGGCCACCATCAAGGGTTATAAGGTCAGCGCTGCCATCTCGAATTTTGGCCATGCACCCTTTGAGACTGTCTCCTACTACACATTGTATTCTTGGCTGAAAGTTAAGTAATGTGATAATTAGTGTTAACAGCTAATGTGGTAATAGTCCTGTTAATTATGGTTACCTTAACAAACCAGAATTCGAATGCCAGGGCCATCTGATGACATTTGGCAATCTCATGAGTGGATACTACGCACCACCGAACAGTACTTGGCACAGCACTTGGACACTGAAGAGTCTGGTTTTCCAATGTACGTACATAGGTTGGACCTGAAAACGTCAAATGATCAGCAACAGTTAGAAGAGACATTTTTGGATAGATTTCTCGCCTGTGGCTCGGTAGGGGACTCAGCCAGGCTGCACTTTTCAGCAGAAACACAGTAGTGGAAGGAGGAGGGGCTTAACCAGAAACAGACTGCTTAGAAACGCAGAGGAAAACGGGATCCGGAACATTCGCTCCCGACATTTCGCCCCCGGCTTGTTTGTTTGTTGCCGTTTTAGGGCCCTTCAACTACAAGGTCATTAGAGCCCCGTCCATAGCATAGACACACATAGGCACTGGTGCGTCCAACGCAATTTGCCGCTCTTCCTGGAGAGAGTAAGGAAGAGGGGGCGTAGGAAAAATTCTGCTTGTACCTGAACCCAGAAATTTGGAAAGGATGGATTGAGAAAATGTCACTTCGGCAGCCCCATCCTGTGAGCCCTTGTGGCCTATTTGAATCGTTGGGGCACTATTCCTTAACCGACGCCAAGGGCGCGAGCTTTCACTCCTGGAAATTTAGTTCATCTACTCAATGAAGAAAGGATTCTTTTCGTATCGGACAAGCAATACGACTTTACTTCCGCCCTCTCCATCTCTTCCAGAAAGAAAGTGGTGTGTAGAAGGAGAGTTAACTGGAACATTAGAACTGCTCCAAGATCTAATTCTGCCATAGGCAGATCACTGATGTGATTATGATGCTATTGCTTACCTGTAAATTCTTTATAATCTGCAGGTGGGTCGTACAGTTTTTTAGCATTGTCGCTAAACAAGACATTCTTTACGCCATATTTGCTGGATTCAAATGGTTTAAACTCTGGAATATGATGTTCTAGATCCAGGAAATATGATTTGAACTTTTGACGGGCATCCGGGTTCAGATGTGGAGAGGCCATGATGGCACGTGGAGGCACTAATCCCCAATTGCATTCGTCTTCTCTGAAATGGTATCGTAAGGATTATTTTAGCACCTTGAAGTGATGCATTTAGAAGCAACTTGCGATTTGTTGCTTCATCAACGCCACATGTAGTCAAATGTGAGGCACTTTTAAGCGATAAGTCGATCAGCATCATGAGATTTGGCTCTCCCCCAACCCCATGAGTGGAGCTTTGCGACACTGTACTGTGCTTGCATATTGAGGTGATAAATCAGCAACCAACTTGTGATCTATCGCTTCACCGACATCATAAACATTGTTAGCATTGCAAAAAATCGATAAGCAACTTTATTTTGTTGGTGTTTTAGGACCCTGCAATACAAAGCTCATTAGAGCCCCGTCCACTGCGTACTTCTAGTGCAGAATCTGCACAGATACTACGCTGTTACGACAATTTTTGGGTATTGCCAGGACCCTGTGGTCCCAAGCGGTCACCCATGCCAGTACTAGTTGGGGTTGCGTTGCTTACCTTTCCTGATTAGACGATAACTGGGGTGTTCAACGCAATACAGCCGCTCCTGAAAAGCAACTTGTGATATTTTTCCATCGACACATGTGGAACCATGCAATGCTGTACTGACACTTCAACGTGATAAATCGGTAAGCAACTTACGATATTGTTGCTCCGTCGGTAGCAGAGAGTACTAGTAGCATTCAGGGCCGGCCTTGGGAGCGGGCAATGCGGGCAGCCGCTCGGGGCCTCTCACTGAATAGGGGCAATTTTAACTTCTGTACACTAAGCCTTATCTGGGACGGTGGAAGACTGGGCCTCCCAAATTGTACTTGCCCAGGGCCACAGGTGGCTCATGAGGAAGGCAAACCTAGGTGGCTGCCTAGGTCGGCAAATTTCAATGGGGCGGCTAATTTCAGAGGTACTTCCCTACCATGCAGTCTATCCGTCATTTAATATGTTCCTAGTCTTGGGGTTCCCAAAATTTTCTGATTGGTGGGGCCTATTCTAAATGTTGGCTTTCTCGAGGCGCCTTGTTGCAGAGTAATAACAATCCGTTGGCTGGCAATGGGACAAATACCAAGGGCGTGAGGGGTGCTCGGATAATTTAGAACTTCATTGAATTTAATGGGAGGGCGGCGATACTTGCTTGCATTTGAAATCGGCGTACAGCGCCTAAAACTAACGAGCCGGGCCTGCCCAGGGGCTCCCAATTCGTAATTGCCCGGGGCTTGCCACTTCGTAAAGCCGGGCCTGGTAGCAATTTAAAAAGTTAAGCAATAGGCAAGGTCGATAAGCAACCTAGTGGCAATGTCACTTCGACCTGAGACTATTCGAGATAATGCCTTGCTGTCAAAGCAACTCCTAACCCATTTTCCCGCCTATGGTAGGGTCGGGTACCTATCTTGTCCAACTGAATGGACACAAGGGTGATATAGTGGACGGTGTCTTTCCGCAGATGGCTGCCGACGAAAGCTGAACCCCCTATGCAGTGCCGAATTTAGATAGAGAGGCCCTAGGCTATTTCAATTTTGAGGCCCTTTTCTTAAGTTTTGAAGTCCGCTAAATGTTGAGGCCCTAGGCTTCAGCCTAATTAGCCTAATGGTAAATCCGGCACTGCCCCTATGTTCATTTATCGTCGGTCTACTGTTCGTTGGGGCACTCCACCAACAGCAGGAGGTAAGATACTACACTTTGAAATTCTTGCCCCAACGAACAATAGACCGACGATAAATGAACATAGAGGTTGCAGCTTTTGTCAGCAACCGGCTGCGAAAAATATCGTCCAATATATCATCCGTGTGTCCATTCAGAGGGACAAGAAGGACACCCGACCCTGCCATAGGTGGGAAAAGGGTTAGAAATTGCATAGTCCCCTACTCCGCACGGGAACTCTGTTTCTTTGCTCATTCAAATAAAGGCCCACTCGGGACTTCTCTCTCGTCCGAAAGAAGCCAGCCTACCGAACCTGGAACCAGTGGCCCAATAAAATGATCACACTAACCATTGCACCACCGAGACAGGATCAGAGATAACGACTTGCTGTCAAGCAACAATGGCATGTTGACATTCTATTTCTACTTACTTGTCTACAGGTCGACGCGATCCGTCTGGGCACAGCAGCTGAAAGTCTTCCTGTCTCTGACCAACATAAGTGTTGTTTTTGGTTACTTCCTGTACTAATCCGTTCTTGACAAAAGCAATTTCACCACGGCCATCTAAGAGACACCTGGGGACAGAATTCAATTCTTTTCTTTAGAACAGTAGTACTGGCTTACGGAAGTGACGACGTCATACTTACTGAAAAGCTCCTTCATAGCCGGCGTATGGATCCTCCACGGTGCACTTCTTCTCACCCTGGCCACTGCACAAATTACACAAATTACTGACATTTGCGCCCAGGTAGTTGTAAGATGGCTTCTGCGATGTCGCAGCACAGCCTTCCAAGAAGAAATTGGCAACATTTTCAACATTGTCCAAACAGTCATTTCCAGTCAGTAAACCACGCTCTATTAACAGGCTCATCGGGATTGCCCAGCCTGCATTTCTGTAGACTACAGTATGACACGATCGAAGGCCTTTCAGATCTTTCAAGTCGGTAATGTGAGTGGAACCCTTGCGGACAACAGCCACTGCCTTGTAAAACGCTTGTTGCACATTGGAACCTGGAACAATAGTTGAAACAATTCATGTTTACTGGAACAAGGAACAGTTGACCAGCCTTGAGAAAGCGGACTGTTTGTTTTGTTTAGGGCCCAAGACTACATTGGCCATTAGGGCCCTGAGTTGAGCCTGTATAGACGTCACACTGTTACGACGATTGCTCCTATTCAGCGGGATTCCCCAGGTGGCTGCCCGTCCTGTCCACCTTAAAAGCCGGCCCTGGGTTCATGTCTTGAGGGTTCTGTTAGTAAGGTTCATATAGTAAGGGTTATTTTAATGAAGTTCATATTGTAAGGACGCCTTCTCAACTGGTAGACCTGACGCTACCATCAACAGGACAGAGTTATGATTATGATGTAGTAAGGCAGGTTCTTTTCCGTGCAGTGGTGACATCATACACACCACATGGGACCACAGCCCTACGTACTTTCTATTCCACGGCAAAGCACACAGGGGCTTCCCTCTTGTCCGAAAGAATGTGCTGGCCATTAAAGCCCCGTTCACTGTGCAGTTCTAATGCAGAGTCTGCATAGACACTACGCTGGGTTTTGACAGTACCCGGCGTTCCCGAGCACCGCTCAGCCCAGCCCAGCAATAGCTGAGGTGGCGTTGCTTAACTTCAGGGTCATTAGAGCCACGTCCACTGCGTAGTTCTAATAAAGCGACTGCACAGACACTACACTAATGCGACGATATTTGGGTATTAGCGGTACCCAGTGTTTCCATGCGGCCACCCATGTCAGTACAAGGTAGGGTTGTGATGCTTAACTTCAGTGGTCGGACGAGAATACGGCCGCTCCCTTCCAAAAGAAGCCTACTGACTCGGCCAGGATCGAAATTGCAATCACGGTCGCACCAGGCAAGTACGCCACCGAGGTGGGGTAATTGTTCACATTAATAATTTAAAAACATTGCTTACCTTTAGTGTATGATTCAGCCACCAATGGAATTAAACCGTAGGACTTTCCACTAAAATAGGAATCCCTGAAACGCACGGAAGTGACGTCCAGCGACCCTTGACCAACTTCCCACAAACAGGCACCACTGGAAAAGGAATCATTAAGATGTCACTACAGAACTCCTTACTTCTCGGGTACCTATTTTTGTTTTTTTTCTTTTTTTGGTTGGTAATCTAGGGCCCTTCAACTACAAGGTCCTTAGAGTACCGTCCACTGCGTGGTTCTAACGCAGGAACTGCACAGACACTACGATAATGCGGCGATTTTGGCGTATTAGTGGTACCCAGTTTTCCCAAGCGGCCACCCATGTCAGTACTAGCTGGGGCTGCGTTGCTTAACTTCAGTGATCAGTCGAGAACTGGTGTGTCCAACGCATTTCAGCCGCTTCCCCTATTCTTGCCAGCCTAGGACAAAGAAGCAATCTGTTAGGCGGCATTTTGATGCAGCCGGCTGTCGACCTAATTGTTTGTTGCTTGTTGGTGTTTTAGGACCCTTCACTACAAGGTCATTAGAGTCCCGTCCACTGCGTAGTTCTAATGCAGAGACTGCACAGACGCCACACTATTGCGACGATTTTTGGGTATTAGCAGTACCCAATGGTCCCAAGCGGTTACCCCTGTTAGTACTAGCTGAGGTTGCGAAGTGTCTGCTCTAGCACTTATGCCGCCCCGGGCAACAGAACAAATTGCCACCCCTTGAAGCAGCGCTCTGTTCTCACAATTACAACCAAAATGGCGGCCCGGACAAATGTCCGGGTTGCCCCTTTAGAGCGGGCCCTGGGTTGCGTTGCTTAACTTCAGTGATCAGACGAGAACTGGTGTGTCCAACCCAACTTGCCGCTCCGTGTGTTAACCTAAGCAAGCAATCCCTACCGTTTATATATCGTCAGCGTACTGTTCGTTGGGTATTTTAGTACAAGAGTGCCCTACTGTTGGTTGGGGCACTCCACCGACTCTCAGGTGAAGCGAGCTTATATATCTGGAATTTTTGCCAATTATACACATTCCATGTAGAAGGTGTTGTTTTCCGTGCAGTGGGGACACCTTACACGCCACAGGGCTTAACTTCTCATCCGACGAAAGGCACACTGGGGACAGAGAGCAAGCAACTCTTAACCCTTTCCCCGCCTATGGCAGGTTCGGGTACCTGTCGTTTCCCTCGGAATGGACGCAAAGGGGATTTATTGGACAGTAATTTTCCGCAGCCGGTTGCCAACCCAAGTTCAAGGGCAGAGAGCAGTAATTTTGTGTGTTTTAGGGCCTTTCAACTACAATGGTTATGTAGCTCCATACACTGCGTAGACTAATGCATAGTCTCCACAGGCACTACCCTGGGTATTGGCAGTATCTAATTTTCCCAAGCGGCCACCCATGTCAGTATTAGCTGGGGTTGTAGGACCCTTCAATTACAAGTTCATTAGAGCCCCGTCCACTGTATAATACTAATGCAAAGACTGCACAGACACTATACTAATGCGGCGATTTTTTGGATCTTAGAAGTGCCCAGTATTCCCAAGCGGCGTTGCTTAACTTTAGTGATCAGGCGAGAACTGGTGTGTCCAACGCAGGGGTAGATACAGAGGGGAGAGCAATGCAGCAATTGCTCCCTCCTCAGTGCCTCAATGGGGCGCAACTGATGAGGCGTTTTACATTGCTATCCCCATTTCTATACTGCCAGTCCAACAGTTGCAGTCCAATCTGTAGTTGGCTAAACCACTCAAGATAGGACATTGTGTAAGGGGCATGACCAGGACCTACTGTAATCGCTAGCTAGATTTATACTACGGGATTTTGAATATTTAAAAATATTTGGGGCGCACTTTTTTTTTTGAAGTGCTCCCCCTTGATCCGCCACTGGTCCAACGCAATACGCTGCTCCCCTGCAGAAGGGGACGTTTCTAGTAAGTCAACTCTACTTATTAACAAAATGGCGTTGATTGCAGGAAAAGGGAGATGTGGGGGGGTTACACATACCACCCTGGAACTAATGCTCCTCAATCAGGTGGTGTCACTAGGGTGGGGTGACACTACTCACACCATGAGAAATGGGGTGACACCAAAGCAGAAGAAGCGTCTTTTTCCGGGAGAGGGTGGGTGACACCATGGTTTCACCGCACTGGCAGTGGCGCAGCTAGGGGGGGGGTGCAAGGGGAACGGCCGCTCCCCCTGAGCAAATTTTCAGAAAATGGCGCCTTTTTAAGGTTGAAAAATGGCGCCTTCTTAATATGCTTGCTGCTCCCCCTGACGCTAAAACCTGGCTGCGTCACTGCGCACCGGGTGACGCCATCCCTAGCGTCGCCACTGCCTCAAGCCATAAAAAGGTCACTTACCTAGTTTCTCTTTGGTGGCACTCGATGACAAGGTTATGATGTTCAACTTTATGATCGTCATCGTGGTCCTCCTCTTCATGGTCTTCAATAGCTTCACTTAGGGCCTTACATTTCTTTTGGGCAGCTGCAGAGTCAGTACACCAGCGGATCACAACGTTACCTTCGTCAGCTGGGATGACTGCTGTCAGAGCCAAGTCAACCGACAACACTGCGAAAATAGCAACGAGCAACATTGTACCACGTGTCATCATTGTTTACTATTCGCTAACAACTTTTTTTTTTTTCGGGATAGCGACGCAAGAACAATTTGGTTCTCCTATGACATGACTGCCTGCTGTACATATATATAGGTTTGAAACGGGTGATAAATAATACTCTTTGACCTTGTTGCTAGCTCGTCATTGGCTGATCCAAAGGAGGAAATTGAACGAAATTCTTGGAAATCACAAGAAAGGTTGTCTGGCAACCAATCCAGTGTCTGTGAGGAGACGATAGGCATGTCAGTAAATTATTCCTGTAAGTAACTAGAAAATTACCATTCAATTGAATACTCCACGAACTAGTTATTAGAGTAGGGTTGAATAATTCATATGTAATACAGAGGGAGACAGGTCATTAGTTGTCTGTTTGTTATAGGGCCCACGACTCCATTCCTCATTGGGGCTCACTAGTGGCGTCGCTAGGGTTGACGCTAACCCGGTGCGGTGATGCCATGGTGTCAATCCCTCTCCCGAAAAAAAGCCGCTTCTTCTTCTTTGGTGTCACCCCACTCGTCATGGTGCGAGTGATGTCACCCGGTGCGGCCCGCACCCCCAAGTGACGCCACTGGGGCTCACCACTACATTGCTTTCTTGTTTTGTTGGTGTTTTAGGACCCTTCAACTACAAAGGTCATTAGAGCCCCGTCCACAGCATAGTTCTTATGCAGAGACTGCACAGACATTTCACTAATGCGACGATTTTTGGGGGTATTAGCAGTACCCAGTTTTCCCAAGCTGCCACCCTTGTCAGTACTAGCTGGGGTTGCGCTGCTTAACTTCAGTGATCAGAAGAGAACTGGTGTGTTCAACGCAATTCGCCGCTTCCCATTAGAGCCACGTGAACTGCGTGGTTCTAATGCAGAGTCTGCACAGAGACTACACTGTTACGACGACTTGGGGGGGGGGGTAGCAGTCAGTGTCCCCAATGCTTTTTGTTTCGTTGGTGCTTTAGGGCCCTTCAACTACAAGGACATTAGAACACCGTCCACTGCATAGTTCTATGCGACGATTTTTGGGTATTAACAGTACATACCCAATGTTCCCAAACGGCCACCCATGTTAGTACTAGCTGAGGTTGCGTTGATAACTTCAGTGATCAGACGAGAGCTGATGTGCCCAACTCAATTAGCCGCTCCCTCCACGACTCCGGGAGGGACGAGTTGCGTTGGACACACCAGTTCTCGTCTGATCACTGAAGTTAAGCAACGCAAGCCCAGTTAGTACTGACATGGGCGGTCGCTCGGGAAAGCTGCGTACTGCTAATACCCAATAATCGTCGCATTAGTGTAGTGTCTGTGCAGTCTATGCATTAGAACTATGCAGTGGACGGGTCTCTCATGACCTTGTAGTTGACGGGACCTTAAACACCAACAAACAAACAAACAAATCCACGACTCCATCGGTCATTGGTGGAGTAGGCCGGCATCCCTCAACCGACAACCAGGCCAATATTTCTGCCGGTTCCAAACGCCTTCGCTGGGGTGCCCCCCACAGTCAGAGCAATATCATCTACAGAAGGGGTTGTGTGGGGTGGACGGGGACCTGGTGGGATATAAACGGAAGTAGAGGGATAAGGCCCGCCGACCCGACCCTGCCACAGGTGGGATAACGGTCTGATAATGATGATGACTCAGGTTGTCATTAGGGTTCACGACTACAGCTGTTTTTAATTTCATTGGTGTTTTAGGGGCCTTCAACTACAACGGTCATTAAAGCCCAGTGCACTGCGTAGTTTTAATGCAAAGTGTGCACAGACACTACATTGTTACGACGATTTTTTTGAGGGGACATTAGCAGTACCCAGTGTCCCCAAGCGGTTATTCATTCCAGTACTACCTGGGATTGAGTTGCTTCACTTCAGTGATCAGAGGGAACTGGTGTGTTCAACGCAATACAGCCGTTCAAATTATATTGATCATTAGGGCTCACGGCATTGGTCATTTGGACAAAGACACTACTCTGTTACGACGACTTCTTTGGGTATTAGCAGTACCCAGTGTCTCCAAGCGGTCACCCATGCCAGTATTAGCTGGGATTGAGTTGCTAAACTTGAGTGGTCAGACGTGAACTCGTGTGGCCAACGCAATACAGCCGCTGAAACTACATTGGTCAGCAGGGCCATTTGGCGGAAAAGCACACACGGTCTTCCATCTTGTCATAAACAGGCCCTACAACTACAGATTGAACAGACACTGCGCTGTTGCGGCGATTTGGGTATTACAGCACTGTTTCCAAGCGGTCACCCATCTTAGCCTATCATTTTTCGTAGGAGTAAAAGCCGGGGAATCGAACTCTGATCGCCTGCAAGCCTCCCTCAAACAGAATCCATCTTTCAGTTCAGTCTTTATTTACGTATGTAACTGCTGAATGACATGATCGATGTGGCTTGCGAAATTGACAGGCCAGTGCTCTTTACACTATTCGGGAAATCCCAGCCTCCTTCTAATCTTCTTTGCACTTTGACCCCGTGTGTCGAAATATTCCTTTCTATTAATGCATTGTCTTGTGTATTATTTATCAGTTCCTGGTGTTTGTGTGTTTAATTCGTGTGTCCCCATTTCATATTTGAATTTATTAGGTAAACATGATATCTTTTGAAACTGTTATTCCGCCTACAGGAGGGTCGGCGTACCTGTTTGTTGCGTCAGAGCTGTCCATTGGACGTATCTGTCTGCCGACCAGCGCTGCAACCCCTACACTTGGCTATAGTCGGTCTACTGCTTGTTGGAGTACCCAAGCGACGTCAGGGGGTGAACTACCACACCTGGGAATTTTCTCCATCCAAATGTTGGATGGTCTCGTCTGATCAGTAGAGTTAAGCAACGCATCCCCAGCTAGTACTAACATGGGTGGCCGCTTAGGAAACCTGGGTACTGCTAATACCTCAAAGTCGTCCAGTCTCTGCATTAGAAGAATGCAGTGGACGGGGCTCTGACCTTTTTGTTGAAGGGCCCTAAAACACCAACGAACCAAAAATATACGCTGCATTTAGAAAGTGTTCTTTTCCTTGCTATGGTGACATCGTACCAGGCCCAGATCAAAGGGGGGGGGGG
>JAAFCE010006949.1:2334048-2352688 GCA_013389805.1 Trigoniulus corallinus
GGGGGGGGGGGACAAAGGTGGCATTTGTCCAGGGTCGTCAGATTTGGGGGGAGCGGCAAAAAGTGGTGTAGACATTGTTAATACTCCACAGGCACCTGTGGTGTAGGTGGGGTGAGGGCGGCACTGTTTTGAGGGAGGCAAGGTGCGGATCGGAATTTATTTTGGTACATAGCAAGAAAAAAAGGTTTACAGGGGTCGTGAGTAATCCCCAAGGGCGGTAAACTTAATTTTTGACCAGGTGTGTGATCTAACGAGAACTGGTGTGTCCAATATTATCATGCGGCCGCAATGCCATGGTGGTGCCGACCCCAGCTAGCTGTGGCGTAGGCCGGCATCCCCCAAACACAACCCGTCCATTATTCCTGTGGGTTCCAGTCGCCTGGCTGGGGTGGCCCCAGTCAAAGCAGTCCCACCAAAAATAAGGGCTAATCTTAGATTAGGGACGTGGAATGTGGGGACTCCTGCAGAGTGTGGGATGGAAGGGGACCTGGGGTAGATAGGCGGGAGTGGAGAGCTAGACCTCACCGACCCAACCTTGCCACAGGCTGGATAACGGTATTGTGATTGTTTGTTTGTTGGTGGTTTAGGGCCCTACAACTACAAGGTCATTAGAGCCCCGTCCACAGCATAGTTTTTATGCAGAGACTGCACAGACACTATACAAGTGCGACGATTTTGGGGTATTAGCAGTACCCAGTTTTCCCAAGCGGTCACCCATGTCAGTACTAGCTGGGGTTGCGCTGCTTAACTTCAGTGATCAGACGAGAACTGGTGGGTATTGTGATGATGATGATGATGTTGTCCATTAAGAGGGAAAAAATGGGTACCCGACCCTACCATAGGCGTGAAAAGGGTTAGGACTTGCTTGCTTTTGCACCAGATATGGTCTCTTTTGCAGTTGTTGTATTGCGTTGGACACACCAGTTCTCGTCTCATCACGGAAGTTAAGCAATGCGTCCCCAGCTAGTACTAGCATGAGTGACCGCTTGGAAACACTGGTGCTGCTAAGACCCAAAAATCGTCATAACAGCGTAGTGTAGCAGACTCTGCATTAAAACTACGCAGTGGACGGGGCTGTAATGACCATCTACACGACCTCCTACACGAACCCTTTGGTCCTTGGAAGAAAAGTACCCCAATGAAAAAAAAGAGACTGGCGATAAATAAGCAAAACCGTTGCAACTTAGGTCAGCAGCCGGCTGCAGAAAAGTACTGATCTTAGCCCGTGTTGTCAGATGGGACAAAAACGAGCCTAGATCCTTATACGGGGGGATTTAATGCTGACTGCTTAAGTGTTTCCTTACGTTCAGGTGATTTGGTGTCCACCGCACAGGGTTATGGCTCTCCACCCATGACTGCCCTATGATTACCCCGAAGGAACTCCTGACCTTTCTCCCGCCACTGGCAGGTCAGGTGCCCATCTTGTCCCTCTGAATGGACACAAGGATGATATGTTGGACAGTGATTTTTCCGCAGCCGACTGCTGACGAAAGCTGTAACCCCTATGGTTATTCACCATTCGGTCTACAATGTTCTTTGGGGCACTCCACCGACGCAAGGGGGCGAGCTCCTAAACTTGGGAATTTTGACTCACCTACCCGTTTCATAGTAGTGAGGGTTGTTTTACGTGCAAATGACATCGTACACCACGCAGGACGAAGGAAGACGCACTCGGGGCTTGTCTCTCGCCCAGAAGAAGCCAACAGACCTCTATCTAGTATCGAACCTGGAACCACTCGTGCAGTAAATTGAGCAGGGTCCAAGGAGGGTCCAAGATTTTAATCCCGCTCGCCTTAAAATAACCGAAAGCCAGTTTGTACATCAGGAGTTCAGTTAGTGTGTATAGCCTATAGTACGTTGTATACATCCCTAAATCAACCCTGAATTTTCTGTTGTCCGTTTTTAAAATTTCGGCCCTCTGTACCTGCCTTTAACAGGGTCGGGTACTTAGTGGTCCAACGGTGAACCGTTGCTGCTGATGTTTCAACAACTAGTTTATTTAGCGTCGCCTTATTTTCTTAGTTGGTAACGCGAAGGACTGCAGGGACAAGTTCCTGCACCTGGGAAATTTCTTAAACCGTAAGAGGCAACGGCATATATTCCGCCACATGGAAGGTAAATTTTGGGCTACATTGTCATCCCTTTGGACTCATGAAGACCTGAACACTATGAACTCCGTCCAGGATTCAGAGTTCAATTAAAGGCCATTAGAGCCCCGTCCACTGCATAGTTCTAGTGCAGAGACTGCACAGACACTACACTAATGCAGCGATTATGGGGTATTAGCTGTACCCATTTTCCCATGCACCCACCCATGTTAGTACTAGCTGTGGGTGCGTTGCTTCACTTGTGATCAGACGAGAACTGGTGTGCCCAACGCAATCCCAGATAGTACTTGCATGAGTTGCATGAAGCATTGGACACTGCTAATACCCAAAAATGGTCATAACAGAGCGGTGTAGTGTCTGTGGAGATTGCATTACAAGCTCCCCTTTGGGGAGAGGCGAATTGCGTTGGACAAACCAGTTCTCGTGTGATCACTGAAATTAAGCAACGCAACCCCAGCTAGTACTGACATGGGTGACCTCTTGGGAAATCTGGGTACTGCTAATACCCAAAAACCGTCGCACTAGTGTAGTGTCTGTGCAGTGGACGGGGCTCTAATGACCTTGTAGTTGATGGTCCCTAAAACACCAACAAACAAAGAAGTATGACCTTTGTAGTTAGATACCCCAAAAAAACGCCAACCAAACAATTCCATGGGAGTCACCCATGCTGGTACTAACTGGGTTTGCGTTGCTTAACTTTAGGGATCCGTTGAGAACTGGTGTGTCAAATGCTATGAGATGGTCAGGTTAGAATTGGGGAGGATTGTCATTTTAATGAGGACCCGCAAAAGTGTAGGATGCTCATGATATCTAGATCTAGGAAGCTACTGGATTTTGATTACTACATAGGTGGAGTGAAGGTCGAGAGGGTTCCTCTGTCTGATTAGTAGGGCCCTTGGGTACATCACAAAGGATGTAAAAGAAACTGCATATATTTCAATGGTTCCACCAATTTTGGAGTATGGTAGTCAAATTTGGTTTCCCTTCAGGCAGGATTTATCTTGGGAGATTGAATGGATCCAAAGGAGGGCAGCAAGAATTGTACTCCACATGTTTTCTCGCAAGGAGAGTATGTCTGACATGAATAGGGAATTAGGGTGGGACACACTAAGCCAGCGGCGTATATTTTACAGCATTAGTCTTTCTATTAGGCTGTGGCTGTTGGGGTGCAATGGACCTAGTGTGTTCCTAGCTGAGTATAAGGGGAGAAAGGATCGTTCATATAAATTGAATGAGATTTGGGCGCAGGCAAACTCGTACTACTGGTCTTTCTTGCTTAGGACCATTCGCAATGGAATAGCCTTCCAGAGAATAAAGGGGGGGGGGGGGGGCTTCGTCAAAGGAAAGCCCACCATTGCTAGTATTATAGGGGCCACTAGTATTATGGCTTAGGGTTTTAGGAGTTTTATGGTATTATATGTAGGAATGAGAGGTGGTCTCTCCACTACCATATTGGCCAAAAAAGGCTGCTTGCAGTGTAGTGAATTAGAATGAGGAAAGGTTAGTGATTTTGTACATGGGAAAAACCCCTTTTGTTATTAGCCGGCTCTGTAAATAAGTTCTGGCAATAATTCAGAATTAGGCAACATTTGTGTTTGGACTAAAACCACGTTTTGAAAGTTATTTTGACGAAATCCGTTCCGGATTACCTGTTTTGAAGTTCGATGTCACTTTCTTGCCGTTCTCCTGTTACAAATTTCGACACGAAAAGTTCAAAATAGAATTTCGAAAATTGTAAAATCTCCAAGATGACGTCAACATTAATATTTATACACGTTTCGTTGCAAGACGTACCATTCTATAGTGCGCAAGAGGTAGCGTGCTCGATTACTGTGCCAGTGGTACCAGGTTCGATACTGAATCGAGGTGGTTTAGTAGGGAGCGGCTTATTGCGTTGGACACGCCAGTTCTCGTCTGATCACTGAAGTTAAGCGACGCAACCTCAGCTAGTACTGACATGGATGGCTGCTTGGGAGGACTTGGTACTGCAAATACCCAAAAAATGGCGCCATTAGTGTAGTGTCTTTGCAAACTCTGCATCAGAACTATTCAGTGGACGGGGCTCTAATGATCTTTTAGTTGAAGGGCCCTAAAACGCAAAAGAAAGAAAGAGGTGTGTTCGGTTCCTTCGGGAGAAAGAGAAGGGAGAGGTGTAAGGCAAACCGCTGCTCTACCGTGCGATGTGTACGATGTCACCACGGCAAGGAAAATGAGGCACCAAGAAGATGAGGCAAAATTCGCAGGTGTTGGAGTTCCCCCCAGGGCCGGCTCGGCCGTGTATCCTCATGGGGCTAGGCGTGCACGACAACTGCGCCAGTGGTCTCAGGTTCGATCCTGGAATAGGGTGGGTTGGCTTCTCTCGTGCGAGAGAGAAATAAAACCGTAATCCCGTGTACAATGGCATTTGCACTTAAAAGGACCCCCGTATACTAGGGGTGGCGAACCTTTTTCTGCTGGCGTGCCAAAAATGTAAATAGTTATACAGTGAAACCTCCCTATGGGTACACCCCTCTAAAGGGTACACCCCTCATATCGGTACAGATTTTTCAGGCACCGATTTTTCGCCCATAGGCTTAATGCTATTACTACCCCTCTTAACGGTACACCTCTGTAATGGGTACACCCCTCTATTGGTACACCTAATACATGTCACCATTTTTCAGAAAACCACCTCTGTAATGGGTACACCTCTCCATTGGTATATCTAATACATGCCACCATTTTCGGAACACACCCTCTATAATGGGTACATCCTGCCTCGGTGACGTAGTGGGTAGCGTGTGCTTGGTAACTGCAGCAGTGGTTCTAGGTTCGATACTGGACTGAGGTGGGTTGCCTTCTTTTCTGCAAGATAGATGCCCCGAGTGCGTCTTTCCTTTGGGTGAGAAGTAAAACCTGCACCGTCCCATATAGTGTTCAATGGCATTTACACATAAAAGAACTCTACTATGCAAATGATAGATGAGGCAGACTTTCCAGGTGTAGGAGCTTCCCTCCCCCTTCGCATGGGTGGAATACCCCAAAGAAAAGTAGACCGACAATAAATATGCATTGGGGTTGTAGCTTTGGTCTGCAACCGGCTGCGGAAATACACTGTCCAAAAGATCACCCTTGCATGTAATCAGAGGGGTAAGATGGGTACCCTACCCTGCCATAGGCGGAAAATAAGAAGGTAGCTTGAGGCTAGACAAAAGACCCTTCATTGATCTGTTTGTAAAAAATTAAGTTTGTGTACGTCAAGAATTTTGTGAAATATTATAATATTATACAATGCATTTTTTTCAGTTTAAAAAGAAACACATAAAACAATATACTGTATGTACTGTAGCTGAATAAACAACAGGATTATTAGTGTTCCATGCCCCTCTTATGGGTACACCCCTCTGATGGGTACACTTTGGCCAGGTCCCACAGGTGTACCAATTAGAGAGGTTTCACTGCAGTTCTTGATTTACTAACGTGCCAGATACAGTAGTGTGTTAAAGGAATATATAGTAGGGTACCCTTACTTCCGGTTTGTTACAGGAAATGGAAATTTCACCAATTGATTGGTAGTACGCTCGGCAACTGCATAAGTAGTACTAGGTTCGATTCTGGACCAAGACGGGCTGGCTTCCTTTTGGGGAGGGGGCAGAGGCCCCCGAGTGCGCCTCCTTTCTGATGACAAGTAAATCCGAGGTCCCGTGCGGTGTAAGATGGCATTTGCACGTAACACAACCCTCTCTTCTTATCATCATCATCATCATACCCTTATCCGGACTGTGGCAGGGTCGGATCTGTGGGTCCACTGAACATGCTCTGCCTTGGGTCACCCCAGTCAGGCATCTGGAACCCGCAGGAATATTGGCTAAGATGATAAGTTGTCGGTGGGGGATGTCGGCCTACCCCACGAATTGAGGCGAAGCAGACGACGACTGTTTGCTCAAATTTTCTGGCAGATCATCCTTCCGGATGATCAAATGGGTAGGTGAGTCAAAAATTTTCAGGTGCAGGAGCTCACCCCCTAACGTCGGTGGGTAGAATGCCCCAACGAACAGTAGACCAACGATAAATAACCGTAGGGGTTGCAGCTTTGATCTGCAACCGGCAGTCCAGTATCTCGCCCTTGCGTCCATTCAGAGGGACAAGATGGGTACCCGACCCTGCCATAGGCGAGAGAAGGGTTAAAATTGCTGATTGCTGCTCTACGTGCCATAGGTTCGCCAACCCTGTCCTGCCCTATGCAACGGACAGATGAGGCAAAATTCAAAATAAGCTTAGGGGTTGCAGCTATGGACGCCAGCCGGCTGCATCAAAATACCGTCCAATAGATCGCCCATGTGTGCATTCAGTCGGACAACGATCGGTACTCGACCCCGCCATAGGCAGAAAATGGGTTAGTGGCTGCTTTCTTTTCTCTTTCACTAGTAAAGAACAGTCTCGGTGGTCCAGAGGTAGCGTACTCGACTAACACGTCAGTAGTTCCAGGTTCAATACTGGATCGACGTGGGCTGGCTTATTTCGGACGAGAGAGAAAGATGCCCGGAGTGCTCCTTCCGTCGAATGGAAAGCAAAGCCGGTGACTGACCGTGTGGTGTGTACGATGTCTCACCACTGCATGGGAAAGAACCCTTTCTGCATGTAACGTGTAGATGGCAACATTGTTCTTGTCTGATCACTGAAGTTAAGCAACGCAACCCCAGCTAGTACTAGCATGGATGACCCCTTCGGAACACGGGGTGCTGCTAATCCCAAAAGTTGTCACAGCGTAGCGTCTGTGCAGAATGCACTACAGCTACGCAATCGGTGAGACTCTCTAATGACCATTGTAGTTCAAAGGCCCTTAATCACCAACGAAAAGAATGTAAAATTGTCAGGTGTATTGTTGGTTTATTTGTAGGTGTTTTAGGGCCCTTCAACTACAAGGTCATTAGAGCCCCGTCCACAGTGTAGTTCTGATGCAGAAACGGCACAGACACTACACTAATGCGACGATTTTCGGATACTAGCGGTACCCAGTTTTCCCAAGCGGCCACCCATGTCAGTACTATCTGGGGTTGCGTTGCTTAACTTCAGTGATCTGACGAGAACTGGTGTATCCAACGCAATTCGCCGCTCTCTGTCAGCTGTAGGAGACTGCCCCAACGTACAGTAGGCCGACGATAAATAAGCGAAGTAGTTGCTGCATTAGGTCGGCAGCCGGCGGCGTCAAAATACCGTGCTAAATTTTGGTTAGTTAGTTTGTTAAACCAAGCCCGCCTCGGTAGCGCAGTGGATAGCACGCTCGGTTAACTGCGGCAGTAGTTCTAGGCTCGATTCTGGGCCGAGGTGGGTTGGCTTCTTTCGGGTTAGAGAGAGGTCTCGAGTTCGCCTTCTTTCGGATGAGAAGTGGGGGTCTACGATGGGAATCGTACGTAAAAGAACCCTCTCAACTATGCAACGGGTAGATGAGGCAAAATTTCCAGGTTATGAACTCGCGCCTGGCGTCGGTGGAATTACCCCACGAACAGTACCCCAACGAACCCTCGGTTCGGCCTGTTATGGCTGCTTGGCGTACTTCCCAACTCGTTACCTGACATAGAGGGAACAGTAGACTGATAAGCATTGGGGTTGCAGCTTTGGTCGGTAACCGCCCTTGTATCGATTCAGAGGGACCAGGTGGGTACCCCACTCTGCCATAGGCGGGAAACGGGTTTTGAGTTGCTTGTGTTTGTTACACCAATGGATGGGGGAGCCGGGCAAGCAGACATAACTGGCCAGACCCTGTGGAGGGTGCAGACAGATGAAGGGGAGGTACTAGTGGGGAAATTAGCTATACCCAGTGTTTCCAACCAACCACCCATGTGGGCACTAACTTGATTGCGTTGCTTAACTTCAATGAACTAACGAGAACTGGTGTGTCCTGCGCAATTCAGCCGCTCATTGTGTTTGCTATATTGGTGGGAGAATTTCGTTCTTTCTCTGCCATAGGCCGGAAAGGTCACTGGGTATGGATAGTGATGGATGATAGGCATTTGAAAGAGTTTACAAGTTGAAGCAATTACTACAATGGAACTTGTAAACGCTGTTCCAGTGATATTTACACTCATCTCCATAAGCACGACTGGAAACAATTACTCATTTGAATTCAGGTGTTCTTACCGCTTTAATTGACCGGCAATTTGCATGTTTTCTGGCCTGTAATGACATTAACAGAACAACGCCTACATTTACCACTTAGCGCCTAAATAATTAAATGAGCGTGCGCTTAACACTTGTACGTATGTCTATTCCAGGAACCCTGCCTGAAGCTGACATAGGGAAAACAGGACCTGCTAACCCTTTTCCCGCCTATGGCAGGGTCGGATATTCATTTGTTCTCTCACAGGGACACAGGCACGCGCTATTAGACGGCGTCTTTACGCAGCCGGATGCCGATCTAATGGTAGCATAATGTTACAACCCGTATGCTTATTTACCGTCAGTCTGCTATTCTTTGGCAGATAGTCGCAGTGGGTAGCGTGCTCCGTAGTAACTGCGTCAGTGATTCTAGGTTCAATGCTGGACAGAGTGGGTTGTCTTGTTTTGGGCTAGAAAGAGGCCCCGAGTGCGACTTCCATCGGATATAAAGTAAAACGGTTTACGGAAGTTTCGCCTCCGACCTTTCGCCCCTGGGAGGGCAAATGGCCATTTTTTGTTATTCTGTTTTTATTTAGAAAAACGGCATTGTTCATTCGGGCCTTTTTCTGAGTCATCATCATTTATCATCACACCATTATCCCGCCCAGTGGCGTAGCCAAGGGGGGGGTTGGGGGTTAAAACCCCCCTTGGGCCTCGAATATAGCGAAGCGCTATACACCCTTTCGAGTCATATCCCCCCTCAAAAAATCCTGGTTCATGCTATCGACAGTCATATCCCCCACTTTCAGAAAATCCTGGCTACGCTACTGCCCTGATCCCGCCTGTGGCAAGTTGGGGTCTGCGGGTTCTAGCCCTCCACTCCCGTCTATCTACAACCACACCCCCGTAACCCCACACACTGCAATGTCCTTATGGACAACCTGTTCCCACGTCTGCTTCGGTCTCCCCCTGCCCCGGGTGCTACCGACCACCTGCATTCCTGGGATGGACTTAACGAGCTCCTCTTCCCCTCTTCTCATGACGTGTCCATACCACTTCAGCCTATTCTCCCTCATTTTTGGCGATGTCCACCACCCCAGACATTTATTTCTTTTTTTCTCTGTTTAATATAATAAGAATTTTAAAAAAATAAAACAGACAAACTAAAATTCAAAATTGTGTGCTATGTCTTTTAGAAAGTCCATTAAATTTCTATGTTTGATGTCCTCCACAATATGTAGAATTCTTTCCGAAATTGCCGCATATTTCTTATACGCAAACATAAACTAAAATTCCATTGCCCTCCCAGGGGCGAAATGTGTGGGGCGAAAACTCCGGGGGGGCCAAATGTCGGAGGCGAAACGTCGGAGGCCCCGTGTGGTGTACGATTGCATTTGCACGTAAAAGAACCCTTTCTTCTGTGCAAAGCATAGCATTTTCCCGCCTATGTCAGGGTCAAGTACGCATCTTGTCCCTCTGAATGGGCACAAGGGTGATATATTGGACGGTGTTTTCCGCAGCCTGCTGTCGAGCAAAGCTGCAGCCCCTATGCTTATTTATCGTCGGTCTACTGTTCGTTAGGGCACTCCACCGACGCAGAGGGGAGGCGATCTGCAACACTTGGAACTTTTGCCTCATGTACCGGTTGCGTAGTAGAGAAGGTTCTTTTATGTCCCACTGACGTTGTCCACAACATGGGACGAAGGAAGGCAGACTAGGAGCTTCTCACCCGGAAGAAGCCAATCCACCTCGATACAGTATCAAACCTGAAACCACTAGCGCATTATAGCGAAAACTCTACCTATTTGGCCACCAAGGTGGGGTCTATGAAACAGGTAGGTGGGGCAAAATTCTCAGGTTGGGAACTCAACCCTTGGCGTCGAAGAAGTGCTCCAACGAACAGTAGGCCGACGATAAATAAGCATCGATGTTGCAGGTTTAGTCGAAAATAGGCTGCCGAAACCACCGTCCAATAGATCAGTGGTTCTCAATCTTTTTGAAGTCAGGGAAACTAAACTGTGATATTTTCTAGCACGAAACACAATTCAACATAAACTTTAAAGCAGGTTCTAAACTTTCTACACTTGGTACTTATTACATCATCATACCCTTATCCCTCCTGTGACAGGGTCGGGTCTGCGGAGTCTAGCCCTCCACTCTCGCCTAGTTCCCCGTCCATCCCACACACTGTCATATCCTTACGGACAACTGGTTCCCACGTCAGCTTTGGTCTCCCCTTGCCCCTGGTGCTACCGACCACCTGCATTCCTGGAATTAACCTGACTAGCTCCTCTTCCCCTCTTCGCATGACGTGTGCATACCACCTCAGCCAAATCTCCCTAATTTTTTCGGCGATGTCCACCACAGGCGCTCCACATATGCTCCTTCCTAATTCTATCAGCTCTCGACATGCCACACATGTGCCACAGCATTCGCATCTGGGCTACTCGCATTCAATTTACGTGGCTCTTCCTCACTGCCCATTTTGTTGTTGTTTGTTGGTGTTTAAGATCCCGTCAACTACAAGGTCATTAGAGACCCGTCCAATCCATAGTTCCAATGCATAGACTGCACAGACACTACACTAATAGCGACGATTATTGGGTATTAGCAGTACCCAGCTTTCCCGAGCGACCACCCATGTCAGTACCCAGCCCAGCACTCTGATCCATATAGCATAGCTGGTCCTAACCACTGTCCTGTAGAACTTCCCTTTCAACTACATTGGGATCCTTTTATCACACAGGACTCTGCTTGCCTGTCTCCACCTCAGCCACTCAGGGCCGGCCATCCGAGGGGTGCAGAGGGTGCATTGCACCCGGGCCCCACGATTGAGGAGGGCCCCATCATCAATTCGCATCAGGGCACAGATAACTGCTAATATTAAGTTTAATACGTCATTGTAGGGGCAACGTCCCTCGTTCGACCCTGCCAATGCAACATAACCTAAACGTAACCTAACAACCTTGCCATTGAACTACACCAGGGTTGTACAAGCTTTCTGGTGTTGTGGGTCACTCGGCTGCTCCATGAACTGATTGCCAGCCACAGGCTGTCAAAACCAAAACAGGTGAAGATAACGTTAGGCGTTACATAGCAGGTAGGCTATAATGCATAATTAGAAATGATGCCCCATGGGCCACATTACAAGCCTAAATGGGCTACAGGTTTGACAACCCAGAATTAGAGGTTAAGAGTTATTTTGGGGTGGTTAAAACCAAAATACCTTTAATAATCAGAAGTGTAATAAAAAAATATAATGACACAAGTCCTATTGAAAATGTTCTAAGGTGTGGAAGTCCACATAAGCTTTCAAACCAACTCATAAATGCAATGGCAACATATTAGGACACATGGCATCATCCAAAAATTTAATACCTTCCAAAATTAGGAAGGATCTTAGAATGGGATAGGAGGGCATCTAAGAGGAGTTCATTTACTCTAAATCCTTTTATTTTTACTTTTGGAAAAATATTTTGGGGCCCCAAATGGATTTTTGCACCCGGGCCCCTTTATAGAGAAGGCCGGCTCTGCAGCCACCCCTCCCACATTGATTCTGCGGGTCACATCAGAGTCTATCTCTCCATTGCTTTGGAACAGTGTTTTTCAACCCTGTTATTGGAACGGAACTCTTTGGAGCATTTAAACTTCTCGTGGAACCCTTTGGAACATTTTAGACCTTTCGCAGAACCCCATACAGTGACAGAAATAAACATTAATTGATACAGGTGTGTGTGTTAGTATAAGGAGTTGAATTCGTGGCCTAATGTTTGAGAGAGACACCCGAAGTTCATCTTCGACAGACTAAAGTCGTTCTGGTTTCTCGTGTTTTCATTGTTATCTTTATATTTTACCTTACCATTGGCGGAACCCTTATGTTCCGCGGAACACTGGTTGAAAAACACTGCTTTGGAAGGTTGATCTTAAGTAATTTACCCCTTGCAACTTTGTCCCCAGTTTGCCCCCCAGCTTGTCCACCGCTATTTTACTGTCCTTCCCAATTGAAAGCTAAATACTCTGTCTTCATGTTTATCGTTAGCCCTTCCTTTTCTATTGCCCCTCTAATATCGTTTAGTCCCTTCTCTATCTGTTCTGTGCGGTCACCAAGATTTCTTATATCGTCGGCAAATGCCAAGCACTAGGGGGACTATTCTCCTACTCCCGTTAGCAGTTCGTCCAATACCAGGATGAAAAGGTATTGGCTAAGTACTGAACGTTGGTGCACCTCAACTCTTACTGGAAAGCCCTGAGTATTCCCCCAAGGTTTCCTTACCCATGGCTATGGAACCATCATACATATCCTGGAGTATTCAAATAAACCCTTCTTCCACCCCCACTTTTTCACAAACCTCCCAACTACCTTGGTACTTACTACCACTTTATATAACTATAAAACGAGCAACTATGTCATTTGCGTTTGCTGATTACAATCCCATCCAAACATTTTAAATTGTATCAATTTTTTTACAACACCTTTATTTGTGCATTAATTTTTTTTTGCAGAACACTTCAAGTGGTTTCACGGAACACGCTTTGAGAACCACTGCAATAGATCACCCTTGTGTCCATTCAGAGGGACAAGATGGGTACCCGACGTTTCCATAGGCGGGAGAAGGGTTTGGAATTGCTTTTCCTTCACCGAAGGCTGGGGGCGAACTCCCAAATCCGGCAGTTTTGACCTTCTACTCGTGTCAAGTAGGGGGTTGCGTCACGACTTTACTTGCCATCGACGGTAGGCCAGCTGGATACCTGTCTGTCTCACTCTTCCAAAAGAAGTTAAACTACAGGAAAGAACCAAGTCCACACGGAATATGGAGATCGGCGGAAAATTCTTCAGGTATTCTTCAGGAGTTCGTTCCCTGGAGCGAGTGGAGGAAAAGTATCCAAACGAGGACTTCAAAGGAAAAACTGTGCTAAGCCAACTCTCCTAGGGCGAAAAATAGATATTTCGATATGATACGTCATAGTGCGTTTTGCAGAATACGGAAACAGATTAAATAAAAAATGGTTTCCGGCTGGCGCTACTGTTTTTTTTCGCAACAGGTAAAAACCTCTGAAGTACATAATAGAATGAGTCACACAAAAACAGGAAGTGGTAAGAAAACTGTCCAAAATCATTTTGCCCTGTTGCTACAGCCTCAATACCTTTAACCCACACGTGAAATACCGCAGTAATCGCATCCTTAGCTACTGAGTCAGTTGTGCCAAGTTCGTTACTGGGTCTAGTGGTGTAACTTCAATTGTGGCGCCCGGGCCAAATAGCATTCGAATTATTTGCCGTAAAACGTCGCCATTATTTGCCGTAAAACGTCGTACAGACATTGTGTAGCGGCGGCTGATTTCCAGAAGGCGGACAAGGTGCCCCCGAAAGTGATGCTTTGTCCGGTGCCCGGGGCAACTTGACCCCATTCTCACTACAAGTTACGCCACTGACTGGGTCGAAAGTGGTTGGTTTCCTTAGGACGAGAGAGAGGCTTCCTGTCCACCTTCCATCAGGTGTGTGAGCGGCTTATTGCGTTGGACACACCAATTCTCGTCTGATCACTGAAGTTAAGCAACGCAACCCCAGTTAGTACTAAGATGGGTGGCAGCTTGGGAAAGCTAGATACTGCTAATAACAAAGAATCGTCGCATTGGTGTAGTGTCTGCGCAGTCTCTGCGTTAGGACTACGCAGTGGACGGGGCCCTAATGACCTTGTAGTTGAAGGACCCTAAAACACCAACCAACCAATCCATCAGGTGGGTTGTAAAGTTCTGCTCCATTTGGCATGATGTCACCAGTGTACTGGTTTTGTTCATTGGGGTTTTAGGGCCCTTCAACTACAAAGGTCATTAGAGCTCCGCCCACAGCATAGTTCTTATGCAGAGACTGCACAGACACTACACTAATGCGACGATTTTTGGGTATTAGCAGTACCCAGTTTTCCCAAGCAGCCACCGATGTCAGTACTAGCTGGGGTTGCGCTGCTTAACTTTAGTGATCAGACGAGAACTGGTGTCCAAAGCAATTCGCCCCTCCCCAGTGTACTGAAAAGAACCATTTCTACTCTGCAACTCATAGCAACTCTTAACCGTTTTGCAGCCTATGGCTGGGTCGGGTACCCATCTTGTCCCTCTGAATGGACTCAAAGGCGACCAAAGCTGCAACTCTTATGTTAATTTATCGTCAGTGTACTGCTCGTTGCGGAATCCACCGACGCCAAGGGACGTACTCCTACTCCTGGAAATTTGGCCTGATCTACCCTTTGCATAGTGGAGAGGGTTCCTTTACTTGCAACTGCCATCGGCCATCGTACACTGCACGCTGCCCACTGCACCACCGAGGCGGGATCTAATATGCAACGCGTAGATCGGCAAAATTTCCAGGGTTAAGAGCTCTCTCCCTGGCTTCGGTGGAGGAAAAGTGTCCAAATGAAGATAAGTAAGCATAGGAGTTTCAGCGTAGGTCGGCAGCCGGCGGCATAAAAAATACCGTCCTAATCATCGCCCATGTATCCCGGTGGGACAGACTCTGCCATAGCCGGGAAAAGGGTTGGGTATGTAAAGAATGGATGCCTTAAGGCTCTCCAGGGACTACAACCTGTAGGCGTTGGACAACGTTTTCTACCTGCTGTTGTAAATGCCCATCAAGGTAGCCAAGGTAGACCCGAATTGATACCAAACTGTAGGACGATAAATCGGCATAAAGGGGTGCAGCATTGGGTTGACAGCCGGCTGGCTAAAAGTACCCTCCAATAGGTCGCCCATATGCCCCAATCGGATTGTTTGTTTGTTGGTGTTTTAGGGCCCTTCAACTACAAGGTTATTAGAGCCCCGTCCACAGTGTAGTTGTTATGCAGAGGCTGCACAGACACTACACAAATGTGACGATTTTTTGGGTATTAGCAGGACCACGTTTTCCCAAGCGGCCACCCATGTCAGTACTAGCTGGGATTGCGTTGCTTAACTTCAGTGATCAGACGAGAACTGGTATGTCCAACACAATTCGCCGCTCCCTGTCCCAATCGGAAAGAAATGTGGAGCGGCTGCATTGCGTAGGGCACACCAGTTCTTACCTGATCCCTCAAGTGAAGTAACGCGGGTGGCTGCTGGGGAAAACTGGGTGATGCTAATACCCAAAAATCGTCTCATTAGACCTTCGCAGTGGACGGGGCTGTGATGACCTAAAACACCAACGAAACCAACAAAAAACGGAAAGAAGTGATTTTCCGATCCTGCCATAGGCGGCAGAAGAGATTGCAGTTATTATTGGTAGTTTCAGGCAGTCGGAGTGCCCATTAATAAGATGGGAACACACGCCTAATGTGTTTGAAAATTCATTTCACTCTCAGTACGGGACGCTCTCCAATACAGGTGTGGCATCCTTTCGACAAAAGGGAACAGCAGATGACTACCCGCCCCTCTTGTAGGCTTTGTCAGGGGCTCTTGTGTTCTTTAGTATAATGAGTGCAGTGACTTGCAAGTCTCATGTTGTGATTGTTCTGCGGTTACTACTTAGAACTTTGTCTTGTCAAGGGCATCACATGACATTTGGTGTCCTTGGGCATTGAATCTTCAGGATCACTTGCGACTGTTGCTTACCAAAGGGCTGAGGATTAGCATCCCCTGTTTGAATCATGATTGCCTAAACTTTGAGGAAAGATGACACAGGGCTAATCTAACTTTCAAAACCTCTTGCTATACGGCATTTTGTTTGAAATCAAATGTGAACGTCTCAATTCCGATTTTTTGTTTGTTTTCTTGGTGTTTAAGGGCCCTTGAACTACAAGGTCATTAGAGCGTAGTTCTAATGCAGGAAATGCACAGACGCTACGCTAATGCGACGATTTTTGGGTATTAGCGGTACCCGGTCTTCCTAAGCCCTCACTCATGTTAGTACTAGCTGAGGTTGCGTTGCTTAACTTCTCTGTTCCAAGAAATGGACTGAGAGACACATATTGACGCCTCCAGACAGTGAAGTAGCTAGAGTAGGGTTGCCATAATTGTCTGACCACTGACCGGGACATCCCCCCTTAAAAATATTTTTTTCAACAAAATAGCAAGAGTTCATATTATAAACATTCATAGCTTTATTAAAAAATTCCATAATCCTTTCACTAATTCATTGAAATATCAATTATTTTAGAGGACCCAAAAAAAAAACGTTGGGAAATCAGTGGCGGATCCAGGGGCGAATCAGGGTTGGGGGTAGCACTTCAAAAAATGTGCGCCCCAAGTAGTTTTATATATTCATAATCCCTTAGTATAGATCTACCTAGCAATTACAAAAAAGGTCCTCTCCTGCCCCTTTAACAATGACCTACCTATCTTCAGTGGAATAGCCAACTACAGATTGGACTGCACCTGTTGGACTGGCAGTATAGAAATGGGGATAGCAATGTAAAAATCAGAGCAAAAATGTGTCATCATTTGCGCCCCATTCAGGCAGTGAGGGGGGGGAAGAGAAATTGCTGCATTGCCCCTCGTCTGGATCCGCCCCTGGGATCAATGGTGGATCATTCCCAAACAGTTTCACTGGCAAAATGTGACGTGCTTTCATGGACGAGTCTGTTCCAAATCTCTTGGCATGTACTGTATATGCGCAGTACTGAATGCAATGATATTATTGGAAAATAATTGTTAACATGTGAAAATCTTAAATCGACCGGGACAAATGACTGCCGGACAGGGACACTGGGACACAGACCTCAAAACGGGGACATGTCCCGGTGTAACGGGACGTATGGCAACCCTAAGCTAGAGAAACATAGTGACAGTGACAGGGAGACAGCCCCACATACTGAAAGTGAAACAAGAGAGACGGAGTAACAGGGAGACGGTCACGTATACCGACAGTGAAATAGTGCGAAGCACGATGACAGTGACATACGCATTTTGACAGTGAAACATGGCGAGACACAGTGACAGTAGAACTGGGAGACCCAGTGACAGGAAGCAGGGATACAGTCACGCAGTTTGACGGTGAAACAGGGAGAGAGAGAGGGCGAGAGAGAGACCGGGAGAGACAGAGGGAGAGAGAGGCATACCGACAGTGACAGGCAGACAGTTACGCATAATGATGAAACAGAGACGTGTCCTGACAGCCTCAGAGCTAGGGTGATGAAGGAAGAGTATCTGTCGTCGAGCACTGCATCTCGGGGCACCAAAGTGACGTTACAGAATTACAAATGAAGTTCAAAATATGCCACGAAATGCAGAGCTTCATATTCTAAAACTCAAAAATTTCCAGGAAAGCATGACGGACCCCCTTATGGCTCTCGCCTTATCATGACGGGACCGGGAGGGGGCTCGAAAACTGTCTTTGTCCTAGGGCGCTAACTACGGACCCTAACTACGCCACTATCACAGAGAGCGACACAAGTAGTGACAGAGAGAGGGTGTAAAAGAGGGAGAGAGAACAAGATAGGGAGAGAAGGAGAGACAGAGAGATAGCAGGAGAGAGGGAGAGACAGAAATGGGGGAGATTGAGAAAAGGGGCGAGATAAAGAGAGTCGAGAGATAGAGGGAGAGACGGAGAGGGGGATAGAAAGGGAACGAGAGGGATACAGGGAGGGAAAAAGGGAGACGGCAGTATTAAAGGACGGAGACTGGGAAATAGACACACAGATGCAAATATTGACGCTTTCATTTGTTATTATTCACACCAATTATTGTTCCACGACAAGTGACTCGGGGGCGGTGACGGGTCCCTCCTGCTGACTTGTCAGGACATTTCAAAAGTTGAAATATGGTTTTGTTTACTGTCTTTTATGACTACCTCCCAAATATGAGTCATTTGAACGAGGATTTTTTTTCAAATTAACGACATTCAGAATTGACATTTCTGGCATAGGCAGCTGAAGAGGAGATTTCCTTGTAGAGCAGGTTCTCTTCCAATCACCTCCATGTATTTGTTTCCACATCACACATCGTAGTGGGACAAATCGGTTCCCTGCCATAGGCTGAATAACGGGGAGGATGGCGTGATACTGACGACAGTTTAAAATTTTGACACGAAACTGAGACCATTCAACCCGCCTCGGTGGCACAGGGGGTAGCACCCTCGGTAACTGCGTCAGTAGTTCTAGGCTCGATACTGGGCCGAATTGTTGTTGTTTGTTGGTGTTTTAGGGTCCTTCAACTACAAAGGTCATTAGAGCCCCGTCCACAGCATAGTTCTTATGCAGAGACTGCACCGACACTACACCAGGGGTGGCCAACCTGTCGATCGCGATCAACCGGTCGAACCCGAAGCCAATTTTGGACGATCACTCGCGATGTGTTGACGTAGTGGCTCAGCGTTTCTAGGTCTGTGTCAGTGGTTCTAGGTTCGATACTGGACTGAGGTGGGTCCAGTATCGAACCTCCCCCTCCCCACCTTGACTACGCCTATGACAACAAGTCGATCGCGACACGTGTTTAGGATAAAAAGTCGATCGCGACACGTGTTTAGGATAAAAAGTCGATCGCGACAC